>CAJQZJ010000753.1:4222410-4241524 GCA_907164525.1 Lophiomys imhausi | reverse complement strand
TGTGTTGATTGGAGGATAATGTCTAGGAGTTATTCTCTCCTTCCACTCTAGGTTCCAGGAATCAAACACCAGTCATCAGGTTGGCACAGCACATATATTTACTTGCTGAAATATCATCCTAGTCCTCTAGAAGTACAATATCATCCTTGCATTGAAGAATATGTTAAAGGGGGCACCCTCCATAGTGAGTGATTTTTGATAAAGCATCAATAAAAGATGTTATCAATCTTCTGGAGTGATTTTTCTTTTTATCAGTATAAATCAAATTTTTATTCCATATTTTTAACTAGAAATCCTCCATTTAAGGTAGTGTTACTCTAATAACTCCCAACTGAATAAGCAAGTTTCATAGCCTCATCTATGTTCATAGCAGCTTTATTTGTAATAGCTAGAAACTGGAAACAACCCAGATCTCCCTCAATGGATGAATGGATAAAAAAATTGTGGTACATTTACACAATGGAATACTACTCAGCAAGTTTCATACATAGCTTTGTAGTTATACATACATACCATGTCTTTTTTTAATGTGATTAAGGAAGACTCTAGGGGGGTGGAGAGGTAATGCACTATGTAAAGTGCCTGCTGTGTAAGCATTAGGACCCATGTTCAGTTCTTGGCACCCATATGAAAATCTGAGAGTAGAGGCGTGAATCCATAACCCCAGCATTGAGCAGGCAGAGGCAGAGGCAAAATGATCCCTCTAAGCACATAATCAGTCACACTGATGAATTTCAGGGTCAGTGAGAGTTATGTCTATAAATAAATAACAAATAAATAAATAAACAAACAAATAAATAAATGAATAAATAGGGTAGCTGGCAGAATGTCTCATCCCATCCGGTAAAAGTACTTGTCAAAAAGCTCCATCCTTGGGACCCACATAGTAGAAGAAGAAAACCAGTTTCTGCAAGTTGTCCCCTGACTTCCACATGCTGTGGCATATGTGTCCATATATACAATAAGTAATTAAATAAATGTAAAAGTAAAAAAAATTATGGTGGAAAGTGACCAATAAGGTCTTGACCTTAACTCCTCACCTCTACATGTGCTCATCTACATACACTACAGCATGTACATAGTATCGCACCACACAAAGAAAAACAAGAGAGAGAGAAAAAAATAAAAGGTTGTCTTTTTGAAGGAGGAAATTCCTTGTATGGCAAGGCCAACTGTGTTTAATAACAGTCTGTAAAGACACCAGTTTAGTTAGGTAAGTAAAAGCCAGCAGTTCTCTGACATTAGGTTTAAGAAGAAAACAAAAAATAAAAACGGTATGTGATTGACTTTGTTTGACTAACTCTGTTTAGTCTGTGTTCTGGAGGCTGCATTGTGGCTGCTGCTTGTGATCAGGTGTAAGTGTGCTTGCAGCTCTCCACAAAACCATGACCCTATTTAAACACTGGGAGTTCACTGGATAGTGGGTTCTTAGAACAGTGCTTGTCACATACGAGGTATACACATTATGTTCTAAGGAGTGAATGTACCTATAATAAGCTGTTATGAAGTCTGTGATTCATGTCAGGGCGGGTATGGCCTTTGCAAGTGATAAGTCAGCTAGATCTGGAGACTGGATCTTCTTCTGGCTCAGTCCACTTTATCTTCCAGTTGGTTGGTGTTTGCACAGATATAACTGATGTCTATGTGCACATAGACACTTAGCATTCGTCACTGTCTTTATTCCCTTTATAATTTCTTGATGACAAGAGAATTATATACTATACTATACTATACTTAGAATTTTGATCTTTTTTCAGGCTAGTGATAGTGGGATTCTCCCTTGAGGTGTGGTCAGTGACTTCACTCTCATATCCCCATTAGTCATGTGATCACAGAATAGGTTGTGTGTATTAACTGTGCTTTTTGATTTACAACACATTCAGCTTGCAGTTACCTTACTAGTATATAAGTTCTTTGTAAGTTAAGGAGCATGTGGGTATGTGAGTGTGTGTGTGACTGAGTGTGTGTGTGTGTGTGTGTGTGTTAAAATATAAACCATTTGTTACAGTACAAGTTTCCTGAAAGTCAAAAATCATTGCTTTCTGGGGCTAGGGAAATAACCTTGTCAGGAAGGTGTTAATGTTACAAACCCGAGAACCAATGTTTCATCTCTAAAACCCATGTTGAAAAGACAGGTTTGGTGTCACACACTAGTAATCCAAGTGAGTAAATAGACAGATGACTGTGGTTACTGATAAGCCAATCCAGTGTACTAGGTTGTACAGTGAGAGTCCCTGTCTCAAAAGGCAAGGTAGATGGCTCATGAAGAATGTCACCCAAAGTTATGCTCTGACCTCCACTTTTAAGATGTATCTGCACAGTGGCCTACACATGAACACACACATATACTCATACATATACATGAATACACACACATGCACACACATGCATACACACACACACACATACTGAGGAGAATTGAGGGGGGATGGGAAGAAGGGGAGAAGGGGCTTCAATAGGGATGTAAAGTCAATAAATTAATTAATGGAAGAAAAAAAGAACAATAGTTTAGGGTCTGGAGAGATGGGTGAAGAGCACTGACTGGCCCTTCAAAAGTCCTGAGTTTAATTCCCAGCAACCACATCTCACAGCCATCCATAATAGGATCTGATGCCCTCTTTTAGGATACAGGCATACATGCAGATACAGTACTCATATATAAAAAATAAATAAATATTTTTGTAAAAATAAGAAAAGTAGCTTACTATACAGCTGTCTTTGCTTATAAGTTCAAGTCTGCTTGCTTCTCTCTAGATATGACTGAATCGCTAGATCTCAATTAAATCAGATCCTTTGCTTTGATACACTTCCTGTCCCACATCCTCAATCTTCAGTTATTTTTTCCTTTCTCTTGAAGACCATTGTGCTTGAATCTGCATTCTTTGCTTCTGATTCCACCCTGTTCTGTATTAGATATTTATATCTGTCTCATTAGGGGATTCCATGTTGACTGATTAGCTCATCTTACACCTTATTCCATGATCTACTGAATTCTTTGCACTAAACAGTAGAAGCCACTGCATTCTGCAGTGTTTAAATGCTTTCCTTGAATGATATCCTTCGAGTCACACAACGGCTCGGAGGTAAGCATGACTGTAGGTCCTTCCAATGTCACAGATGAGGAAGTTGAGGCTTTAAGTCAATTGCCCAGTCTACAAAGTTGAACAGCTGTGGAGTCTGCTCTCAAATGTATGAAGCTGCTTCCAGAATACAAGTCATTTTATGTTATTTTATTTATTTTTATGTTTATTTATTACTTCAAGTTACACATCCATAATATTCCCTTCCCTCCACTTCCCCCCCGTCCCCCCTCCCATCCTCTCCCTGTTCTCCTACCTATCCTACTCCTCCAGTGTGGGGTACCCCTACATATCAGCCCCCCTCAGTTCAGCAGTCATCTTAACCACCATGCTAGTGATAGATATAGTATGATCATTTCAAAGGTGGACCATCTTTCTCCTTTTCTGTCTGACTGCAACTGTGATGGAGCAGGTAAAGTGACAGCATAGAAGTTGAGTGCTCTGCAGAGAATGTGGTTTTCAAAACTTAATGCATCTGCAGAGGTATTTAAATTAACCTGTCATGTTTCCTCCTACATGAGCTGAGGATTTGAGTCATCTTTTAAGAGAGGCAGCACGGTGATGCTGGTGAGCAGGCTCGTGCAGAACCCATTCGGATGGCAGTTTCCAAACTGAATCTGCATCACAACACAAATCAAGGTGTCGCAGTGTGCACAGGGAGACAGATGATGTCAAACATCTGCTGAAAAACACATTCAAAAATTGTAGCAGGCCAAGAATATAAACAAGTATAAGCACCGACACTCTAATTATCTTGGTAGTGGGAGCCTATGGGTCTCACCCGGCTGCTTATGTAGCAAGAAAGTTCTTCAACTCGCCAGCACAAACATTTTCCAGACAAAATGATTGGGGTGCATAAAGAACATAGGGCCCCATAGAAAATGGCTATTAATCTGTGTCTATGCATGTGTGTGTGTGTGTGTGTGTGTGTGTGTGTGTGTGTGTGTGTGTGTTTCTGTGTGTGTGCATGCATGCAGAATGGGAGCCCCATACCCCCAACCTAGTCACATCAGGACTAAGCGGATTCCTGCATTCCTCTCCCACTGATGCCAAACAAGGCAGCCCAGCTAAGGGAAGGAGATTTAAAGGTAGGCCACAAAGTTTAAGTCACAACAGTCCTCACTCATGAAGATCAAGTTGCCCCTCGGGTACATATGTGTACAGGTCCTAGTTCCATTCCATGCATGTTCTTCATATGAGCAGTTCAAAATCCCTTTCTCTCTTGAATCATCTTTCAATTTCTAAATGAGTAAGAAGGATTCATATGTATCTATGATCAGTGGGAATTTGAGGCAGGTCTTACACACTCCCTGTCAGTTCCTGAGCCATGCAATGAGTTTCTAACGAAACCACCCCTTTCTAGAAAAGGTGGTTTCCATTTACTGGATGAGGAGACAGAACTTTCCTAGGTCAAGTACATCAGAGCGTCTTATCTCTCTGAATGTGCTGTGAATCGCTGCAGAGTCCCCAGTGCCATGTGACTTGATAATAGATGCTGAGATTTTGCCTTTTGTGTATGGATGGAGAGATTCTAGGTAGTAGTTCTGGGCACCACATACTTCTTTATAGCATGATACATATAAACCACAAGAATATTTGTTGGTCACACATACACAAACAAACAAGAAACAATAAAAAACAAATAAACATGAGGTCCATGAGGTTGTCTTTGATGTTTGACTGAACACAGCTTGGCTTAGACTGAGGAAATAAAAGTCTAACCTTTTTAATTAAAAAAAAAAACTGTGGTACATCTACACGATGGAATACTATTCAGCTATCAGAAACAACGAAATCAGGCAATTTGCAGTCAAATGGATGGAACTAGAGAAGCTCATCCTGAGTGAGCTAACCCAGACTCAGAAGGATGCACATGGCATCTACTCACTTATAGTTGTTTTTTAGCTATATAGTACATGATATCTATACTACAACCAACATACCAAAGGGAATATGGACATAGACTTTTTCTTTTTCTCCCTGTCAATGAGACACTTTTCCCTAATGGTGTTGCCATGTAGGTCCCCAATCTATGAGAAGGCTCTTGGCCCTCATATGACTGCTGAACTGGGGCAGGAGACTGTTATGTAGGGAAACTCCACTCCAGAGGAGTGTGATGGAAGGGACGGGGGGTAGAGGGTGGGAGAAAGGGACTTGGAGGGGTGGAAAGAGGACACTGTGATGGAGATGTAACCTGAAATGATATTGAAAAAAAAGAAAGGTTTGTTCAGTTCCAAAATATCAAAATAATTCCTTTTTTAATTTCAATTAAAAGATAATCCATTTTATATTGTCAAAAAAAACAAATTTTCTCCAGAAAAAAAATATTACCTCCCCCCCCCCCCCCCCAAAAAAAAAAGTAGTGTCCCAGAGTTAGGATTAGGTTAGGGCTCTGTTCTTATCTTTCCAGGAGATTAAAAGCATCTATCTAAGGAATCCAGGGACAACTGGACAACTGAAATATCAGAAGAAAACAGATCAGATACCAAAAAAGACAAGTAGACCAGATGATCCAGCCTTACAGACTTCCTCAATAGCTGTTTCCTCAAAAGTCTACAACCACAACAATTCAAAATCGCTAAGAATGTTCAGCCCCACAGACTGCTTCTCTCTACAAACTTGTTAGGACATTTAAATAGCTAAGTACAAAAGGACTGAACATCAAATGATTCTACTAATGTGCTTAACCATTTTTTTTCCATTCTTATTTGGGCTCCAAACAGGTTTACTATGTCCCAAATCAGCAGAAAGTAATTTTAGGAGAGTGATGTCCCATCTTAAGAAGGCGGGGTGGCTGATTCCCCCCC
This sequence comes from Lophiomys imhausi, assembly GCA_907164525.1. Taxonomy (NCBI): domain Eukaryota; kingdom Metazoa; phylum Chordata; class Mammalia; order Rodentia; family Muridae; genus Lophiomys; species Lophiomys imhausi. Next base: position 4,235,637 of record CAJQZJ010000753.1, on the reverse strand, counting down.
GCCTTGGTCATTTGATGGGTTATAGATACTTGTTGTTATTTAGGGGGAGAGATTAAAAGCTGTTAAATGGTCTTGTTAAATAGGTTTTAGAGGTTAGACTCGGATTTCTCTCTATTTTCTTTTCTGTATCCGTCTTTCTTTCCTATGTAGGGGTGAAAAGACTTGAGAAAAAAATGGGATATAGAAATAATATAGGAATGATAAAGAAAAAAGGACAGATTATTGAATATGCTCTTATATCTTTGTATATTGAAACAAAATTAAGATTATATTTGGCTACATCAGTATTGATCTTTGCATATTGATACAAAATTAAGGTTAACTCTTTTTAAGGTATTGTACCTAGGTAACATTTAAAGATAAAATGTGACATTTTGAACTTTTGTTAGCACCTATCATAAACTGTTTAGGATAATTAAGAAATGCAAAACTATTCATTCAAGAATGTAATTTTGTTAGGTACTAGGACAGTCTATCACAGTTATTTTCTAAGTTAATCAGAAATCAAGTTGCTAAGAGACAAGCAACATTTGCTTACCCAAATATAAGGAGATAGATAGGTGATCTTCAAAAACCTCCAGTTATATGCAGAATATGGCATTCAAAGATGTTGTCTTAGCTTAAGATTTTTTTTTGATATTGAGACATATCAACTCCTGACAGCACCCCCTATTCTGCTCCAAGTAGAAGATGAGCTTGAAGAATCTCCAATTGGAGATGATTGAATTAGTGGCAAGCCTGTCTCTCACTTGGCAAGAAAAATCCCTTGCTTCAACTGTAGAGAGAATGCTGTCCAAAAAGGACAAAACTTGGAAGCAGGTAAATCGACAGCCTAGCTCTGCCAAGACAGGGTAGACAAGTCCTTCATAATTCCTGCTTTACAATCAATGTCTGTCAGAGAAATGAGGCCAAGCAGCTGGAGATTGATGCTGTAATGTATGGAGAGAAATTTGGAACTGTCCAGGCAGCCACTCTTATGTCATTTCTTAGTTTTGGAAGCTGCTGTCCCTGCACTTCCCATATAATCATATATATTTATCCCCCTCAGGTCTCTGATGTGGTTGAAGACTAGATAGCTAGAGTCTCATAGTTAAATTTGAGTCCAATTAAGAGGGTCTGGATCTAAGAAGAGGTTGTTAAGATTGTGATACAAGTTAGGATGGAAGTTGAGTTGTATATAGAACTTTAAACTCATGGAGATGATTGGATAGTAGAATGTTAGAGTCAGTCACCAAATGCATATGAACTGGATATTGGGAATGTATGCTAAGCTTTTTAATTCTCACAATTGTGGCCCAATTATTTCTGCTGTTTTGTATTGTATTTGTTGTTATAAGAGAAAGAGCCATTTGTTGGACTGATCGGGGGAGTTGTTGTAGGGGGAAGATATACCTTAAACATAACAAAAAGGAAATGGATGGGGGATTGAAGGGGAATAGAGAGTGGGAGGATGGGACCAGAGGGGGGGTAGGGAGGGAAATGCGATTGAGATATAACTTGAAGAAAACAAAAAGAAACAATCATTCTTTATGCAACCATTCCACATTTTGACTGTGCATTGAAACACCATATGTATTTATATTATATGAATGATAATGTTGGAAGGAAAAACCACTTAAGTCAGTTTACACATTATTGCAAATGATGAGAAAAGATCATTTTGGTTTACTACTGTGGCTAGGAAGACAATCTTTCTATTTCTTTCAGTCATCAGACGACCTAGTGTTTTTTCACTTGTGACAATTCTCCTTGAGTAGGTTCAGTGTTGTAAGCACTGGATGTGAGCCTCTTTTCATGAACAAGCTTGCCTCTCATGAAAACATATTTATAGTCTTATTCTGTTAACTTCTTCAAATTTTCTTATTTTGTATTTAATGAATCTGTTTAATTCATCAGGCTTGCTCTGTAGGATTGGGTAAGTAATTGGGACCCAGTAATTTTTGATACTTCTCTTTCTCTCAGACCTAACTTTGGGACTGGCAGCCTTCTTTGACTGGCAGCTGAACTTAGAATTTTATTGTTCCATGACCTTCAGACATATTCAGATACATGCTTATATGCCTTCACATATGTAGCAGGTTTCCTAGGAAGCCATACTGGTCACAGCTACAGGATCCCTGCTAACCTGGATGAGTGGCAAGGAGTAAGCAGAGAGGACAAGAATAGCTTCAGTTGTGGCAACTGGGTAGAAACTGTAGGAGGCAATTGGCTTGTTCCATATATATGACACATTCCAACTCAAAAGGAAAATTTCATTTTCCATGAGATTTTATGGATTACATAGAACACCCAACAGCCTGCTGCTTCAAACATTAGAAAGTCTTGAATTTTTGCTTTGTTTTTCTTGAAGTCCTAGGTTTTGAACCTATGCCTTTGAGCAAGCTATGAAATATTCAACCACTGAGCTCCACTGTTATTGCCAACAAGAGAATAATACAACCATATGTTGGAGTTTGAACAAGAGTGCTTTGGCTGCTGTGCTGATTCTGTGAGATGTAATAGGAAGCTTTGGTCATACCATCATGTATGGGCCTCAGTTTCTAGACATATCACCTTTTTTATCATAAGCTTCCAAAGATGATAGGAATGTTGCTGAAACTTAAGAAAATCAGATACTTCAAGTTCACTAACTAAGCTGCCTTCTGGGAAAAAAATCAGGTTAGTGATTTATTTTTAAATTAAAACAAAATCAGAAGTGAGCAGTATATTCTAATAATGGTTAAGAAAAAGCAGTTGCTGAAGGAATGAATATCCAAAAATGTTTTGAAGAAGAATATAAATGGAATGAATGGAAAAGTGGAAAGAAAATTCTTTGATATTCTTCACAAAAACCTTGATGTTGAGTTAAATGCGATCTATGTGCTAAGATGGGTGTATTTATGTAAATACATTGGTATAAAGGGAAAGAAACTCTCACTAAGATGACGTTCAGTTCAGTGTTGGGAAGAGGTTGTACCTTCCTTCACTGAAATCCTTAGCCTGTCAGAAACAACATAGTCATGTCTACAGCCATACCATGCTGAACATTCCAAATATCTTTAGAGATATAATAGTCACCTTTTAGAAATTTACCTTCGACTTTGATTTTTTTCAATGAACCTACTTGTAAATATAGCATGTACACATATACATCCCATAAGTACACATGTACATTCACACTCTTGTATAGACATCTGGGAGTTACTTTCTTACTTTTATAGAAAAGATCTCCACAATTTAAAAACTCTTCTGTCATTGTATTCAAAATGTGATGTAATAAGGATTCAATAATCCCCAAACAGAGATTTGTCTGAACTGGGAAATGAGAGTAAATAGTAGACAGTCCTTTGAATTACACAGCCTAGCTTATTTTAATCATTATAAACATGCAACATCCACCACAATATATGAAGAACTGCACTGTATGAAGAAGCAAGAATAATTCAGGAGTTTCACAACAAGTAAATAACTTGCTCTCATTCTTTATCTCCCTTACTTCCAAACTCCACAAGATTCTTCTATTCTCCATTCGCCTGCGAATTCTAAAAGTCTAAACCTGATCCCAAAGTGACTTCTGGGATCAATAGTCTATCAAAAGCATAATTTTCTGTATCTTCTCTCTGTCCTTTTAATATGTCCTGCGTTCACCACTCACAGGAAATCTAGCAATGACCTGACAACACTCCTGCCCCTATAATCTGCTTATGGGTGGTCATTCTCTTTCTCACAACTTTCAAACCACCATCCAGAAAATCAGATGGCCATTTTCCTGTTTTCCATATTCTTCCTTAAAAGCCTGTTATGTAATCACATGTCTTCTTATTATGTCAAGTTTCTACCATGCTTCATTACTCTGCATGCTTACGTAATTTGGGTTTTTTTTCTTGATATGTAAACAACTATAGCTCCTTCAGTATTATTTTCTCTATCCTTGTGCTTAACTTTTGACAGTTTGAAATTATATGAAAATATTCCTTAAAATTCCTCCTGGCTTCACTTTCTTGAGTTCTTCTGATCTAATCATCTGGGTTTTAACAATATCCTTAGATGACCACCTAAGTCGATTTCACCCTCTCTTTAATTTCACCCACAAGTGAGCCACCCTTTGTTGTCATGAATTAAATTATCTTCAGATCCCCTTGGACTTCCATTCCTTGAGTCTTCTGATTTTATTCCGTGGTTTTATTTGCCCCTGGAATTCTCCTCCTCCTTTCTTAGTCAGCTTAAGGACAGTGGCCAATCACAATCTTCTCCTGTTCACTCAAATTCATTGCTCTTCTAGCTGCCTCATTTCAGAACTTTCCTTCAAAAAATACCCACCTAAAAATTCTAATTTCCATTTATCTGGAATCTATACTCCTTGGTGAAACAAAGCTTAATGACACAAGTAGGTCACATGTATATTAACGACTACACACAACAAAATGTAGGTCCCAATGGATGCCAGTCATATTATGTCTGCTTACTCTCATTCTGTCTCAACATTCTGAATGACCATGTTTCTGTGTAACCAGTATCACTGATGCAAACACAGAAAGAGTTTCATTCACATATGCTAAAATATGGATGTTGTTACCAATTCCCCTTCCCCAAACTCATTCCTTCTATGTGTGCGCTGAGTTGTATGTCTCTCCTTGACAACTCAGAAAATATTTAAAACATTGACTTTTTTCTGAATGGGAGAGAAGCCATAGTCAAGTTCCGCTGAGTTGCTATACTATGTAAATGGCATTATTTGGGCTTTCCTTTCTCTACGATGAGAACTAGGGAAAGTGTGTGGGCAAAATAATAATTGTCAAGGACTTGTATTGAGTCACTCTAGCTACTGTATTAGGATTAGACTGTAGGAGCTTGGAGTGGTGGTGCCTGCTTTGAGTCCCAGCAGGAATGGAGAAGCAGGCAGATTTCTGTAACTTTGAGACTAGTCTGATCTACCCAGTGAGCTCCAGAGCCACATAGAAAGATCATATTTCAGTAAAACCAAAGCAAACAAAAAGGTTAGAATGTAGAAGATCAAAGTGGAAATAAAAGAGGCTCCTGAGGGCCACACAGGATAACAAATAGTTCCAGTTAGGCAATGTTGACACTCAATGGAACTTTTATAGCTTTCTTCCACAAAAGCTGCCTTTTGTTATTTTTCTGGCATAGAACATACTACATCCTGCTTGATCATATACTCATTAGAGTTCTCCTTCTTGGAAGCATTCTTCTTTCAATTTTCACCTACAAAAGATTCTTGTTTTTTTCAAATGCTTCCTTTAATTGATATAAGGTTTATCCTCACTATCCAAATTAAAATGACACCTAGTTGTAAACCCTTCCACACACTCACTCCCTATTCCTGTCTCCTCTTCTCATCTGCATAGCACTTATTCTCTTATTCTTCATTCATTCATTCATTCTACACCTCAATCACACCACTTATTCTCTAAATGATTTATCTTTTACTTTTTAAAATTATTGATTTGTTTAATTTATTCATCTGCTTTCTGTATTGTGCAGTGACAACAATAGTAACTTTCTTCAGCATATATCTCTACAAATTTCTACAGTTATGTTTAAAACATGGGAAATGTTGAACAGATGTGTAGAGAATAAATGAAGGATATGAATGTCTGGATAAAGTGACTTTTAATAAGTGTGCTATAAGCCACAGCTCTCTAGAGAGGGAACAAAATCTTTCTTGTCTGAAAGAACTGGACTTGAGATCTTCTACTGTTATTTTTTAATGGTAAGAACTGGAATTAGTTATGAATTATATCAAGAAAGCTAGCATTCAGATACATATCAGTATTCTGAAGGTGAATAAGATTAGGACTTAGCGCAGTTCCTGGTACATAATATCTGCTCAATAAATATCGGCAATTATGAAGAGCTTTGTAAATAGTACCTACTTTTATTTTACATCTCCTCCCTGCTTTAAAGAGAAGTAGATTGTGGCTATGTACCTTTGTATCACTCGATGGCATTTCTGAGGCACCAGTGACTTGAAACCCCTTCTGATCAGATTGTGTCAATGGTGTGCCTGCATTTAATTGATAAGAATATTGTTTGCACAGGGAAAAATGAATTATGAATTGTCTCTGAGTGGTATTTTTGTCTGATTAGAAACAATTTTTTTTCTCAATTTTCAAGCTCTGGTTCATATCAGAGAAAGTTTTCTTCTATGTATATTAGACAGACAGGAGATACGATTTGGCTTCTTTCCTCTAACAACTTGAGCACTTTTAAAAGTAAAATCCTTTTAAATGTAAAAGTAAAACACCTCCATCAAGGATATGAGTTGTATTACTTTTGCATAGATTGTCATACTACAAAGAACACAAAGTGGCCCTGGTAAATAAAAACATTTGTTTTTTAGAATTGAGACAACTCGGGCTAGACAGAAATAAAGGAAAGTAGTCAGACAAAACCGTAATGGAAAATGGAACAAACTGAGGGAAACTTGGTAGACTTTCAAAAAAATTTAAATAAGAAAACAGGGTTTATCCTAGATATGTTCTCTCTCTTTCTCTCTCTCTTACTTTCTCTCCCTTCGTATTCTCCTCTCTTTTCTAATTTTGGGACCAGCTGAAAATAAAATAAACAACATTATGAACATTTTTAAAAATCAAATTTAAGACCCCCCTCAAGGTTTGATCATACTGATATATGAAAAAATGTAAATGAAATTAGAAGTTTATAAAGATGCATTTATATTTGTGTTTCTGAGTTTGGAAAAGATGATTTATTGATAATCATTATTCACAAAGAACAAAGGAGAACAAAAGGAAGTGTGCTTTTCATGTTTCTCATGGAGAACATATATCTTCTTTATGAAGTACTTTCTGCTTCATAACTTGAGTGTTGTTCTAAATAGAATTTCCATATTCTTGATTGTCATATCCCCATGTTAAACAGAATTCACACCCATTTAATTTCCTACCTGTGTCAGATTCTAACCAAAAAGGTGAGTCTACAAACTTGGGAGCTCTTATATTCTGGAGTACTCAATTTGGTATTCCTCAAACTTATAACATGAATCAAACTCTATTAAGTATCAAGAGAGTAGTAGTACAACCCACAGGAAGCCAGGTATTCCCAGTAATGAAGCACTTGGGAAATGAAAGTTCCTTTTTAATTTAGTACTTCAGTGTGAGTCTTACAAATGTAATATGAATTATAAAACATCCCTATTGGAAAAAGAATGTTCTTTGCTATTGTTTAACTCTATTTCAAGTGTTGCTTATTCTTTCCTGGTTGAAAAAGATAAAAAGACCATGTCACACATTTGAATTGAATTTCCATTTTATTTGACTCACATTAAGGGATGACATGGAACAGTACCTTAGTGAAGGGAGTGGTAATCCTCTCTGTCCTATGATTTTTTCTAGGGTCTTACTACATAGGAATGTGTCTCTGTTGCTTTTCTTTTCAGTGATAAAACACCATGACTTAAGCAACATAGAGAAGAACATGATTCCTTGGGAGCTGACAGCTCCAGAGGGTTAGGGTCTGTGAGAACTGAGGAGACACAGCCATGGCAACAGCTGAGAGCTCATATCTTGAAGAGTAAACACAAAACAGTGAGTGCATTGGACATAGTGCATGGCTTTTGAAACCTCAAACCTACCCTCAGTGATACGATCCAACAGTGCCATACTTCCTAAACATTTATAAACTGTCCACAAAGGAATACCAAGTATTCAGATACCCCAACACTGAGGTGGAAAACTCATTCAGATTACCACAGAAAGGAAATTAACTCTGAAAAGAAAGGCTCCTACACCCTGGCCATCAATCTAACCTAAATGCTTGAGGCTCCATCATGATTCAAGGGTGTCCCAGAACCCAGGAGTCCTTGGACTTCAGGACATTCTCTCAGGCTTTGAATTTTTCACTCAGCTCATAAGGAAAGAAACCAAGGAACACAGAAAGTGCCTTCTATCCCTTTTCATGTTCTACAAGTATACATAAACCAATTCTTAAATTAGGTAAAACTGGATGTGGGAAAGCACATGATAATTGTGTTTCCATCCCATTTGTTTCTGCAAAAATCCCCACTGATGTGAAAGATCAAGGAAAGGACCTTCCACCGTGAGATCCTTGTTCATATGGAAGTTAGAACAAATTATAAAGATGTAGCTAAACCCTTTCCAACATTCTGTGAGCTAATTGTCTCTTTTAGAAAAAAATAATCTGAACTTTTATCTCAGGTTTTATGTTCAGATAACAGTTATCATGGAAAAAAAGAAAGGAGTCCTGTACTACTACTTAGTTTTTTCGTCAGCTGAATAGAGGCTGAAGTCATCTGGGAAGAGGGAATATCTCAACTGAGAAAGTATTTCCATCATATTAGCCTGCAGGCAAATCCCCAGGACGTTTTTTGAAAAAATAATTGATGTGAGGGAGTGCAAACCTGTGAGTTGTGCTATACCTGGTCAGGTGGTCATGAATTGTATTTTAAAAATCAGGGTGAGCAAGCCACAGGGAGTAAGCTAGCAAGTAGTGTTCCTAGGTGGTCTCTGTTTTAGTTCCTGCCTCTAAGTTCCTGCCCTGACTTCTCTCATTGAAGGTCTGAGATCATAACATGTAAACCAAATAGCTCATTTTCTCCTCAAGCTGTTTTGGTCATGATGTTGTATCCCCAGCAATAGAACCTTTACTAGGTCTAATGTCCAGCAAGGATCTGCCTTTGGAACTGAGGTCTCTGGACAAATTTCTGCTCTTCATTTGTTGTTTTCTTAAATTGCATCATACAGCATATTGTTTTATTATTTAAAAAGTGTTGTAAGTTCTATGAGTATCCTTCCCTTGGGAAGGAAACTGAACAAGCAGATTCTTGATTTATAAGGTGAAAGCCTCTGCTTTTAGCTTGAGGCTTAACCTTGGGAGACTGGTGATATGAACTGACTCAGAAGTCCTGCTCTATCACTGACTTAGTTAACTGTGCAATCACCTTCATCTGTTTCTGTGGTGAAGGGCAGATCCTGCTCTCTGAAATCAGGCTCCATGGCATTCCGTCATTTCCTTCAATGCGCTTACTTGGTTTCTGCAGGATGGTCATGTATCAAGGATGCTTACTCAATCTATAGCAAAAGGACAGCAGAAAAGAGAGACCTGAGGAGATTTTTGCTCTTCCTGCCATCCAGCCGAATGCCAGTGTTAATAAGGAAAACTTCACATTACTTTCTCAGTTGTTACTAATTGCAACCACATGAAAAGTCCCCCCAACAAAGCCAGTCCATCTGAGTTCAGCCAAGTGTGCTGAAATAAGAAAATAATGACTTTTATGTTTATCAGTTTAAAGTTGGAAACAAGCTATGGGGATTTCAGGAATGTAATGGCTTAATAAATGGCAACTGTTCAAATGATGCACAAAATAAAGTACAAATTACTTATTACGAATGAAAAGGAGTTCCTATGAATTAAGAAATGATGAAAACAAAATAGAATTATAATCTTTTTTAAAACAGTGTTCTAGAATTAGCACTGGACCTTTAGCAAGTTGACAATCTTTTTTTTTAACCAGTTCTTATTTTAGTTCTGAAATTTAAAATTGTAGGTTAACTCTTTGCCTGTTTCTTTTTCTTTCTTTCTTTCTTTCTTTCTTTCTTTCTTTTTTTTCATTTGTAATGTGGATCATGATACCTACTTTGGGGAGTGATTGTGAATACTGAGTGTAGAAGGAGACTTGGCATACAGCCTATGCCTAACATTGTTGATAGTTTCTTTTACTAACATTCTTGAGAATATCTCTGCCTTGCTAAGTGAACCAATCATTTGCTAGCCCCCAAAGTGACAGTAATTCAACTTCTTTTTTTGTGTGGTATATAAAGAAAGAAAGAAAGAATTTCTTCCCTCCGTCAGACCAGCAGACTATAGTATTACTGATGAAAACAGGAGATGAAAAATGGTCAGCGTGTGGACTGGGGCACCCATCGACTGCTTTTAGCCTGATACTAGGAAAGCCTTCTGTTTTGTCCTGATGAGAGGCAAAGACTGTCAGAAGAGAGCTCTGGTTACTTTCTCCTCTCCTACATAATGTTCTCCCCCCCTGACTGAAATATACACTTGAAGGTGTAACCAAAGCTCCAGTGCAGACACTAATTCTTTCTGGTGAACTGCTTTAGAACTGGGTATCTGAATTTCCATGCTAAACATGGATTATATCTATTTCCAAATTTCAGCTCAACTCCTAAATGATTTTAGGCTGTCAACTTTTGAGGAGGAATGTGAAGTAGCAAGATAGGAATTCATAGTCTTTAAGTTACCTAAGGATGGACCCCTCCCTTGTAGTAAGCCATGAACCTTACCTCCTATTTCCCTGGTGATACTATTGTTAGGGGACCAGACATGTTACTTTTTATTTTTAATTCTTCTGTTTTTATCATTCAAAAAGTGTAATTTCTTCTGTTTATTTCTGTCTGTTTCCAAATCTTAAATATATTTGCCTCCTCTAAGTATGCTTTCCCTGATACTATGGTATTTTTTTTTTTTTCATTTATTCCCCAACACTCTAATCTTTCCACCCTGCAGCTGTACACCCACCTCCACTGCTGAGCATACCAACTTTCCTGGACCCTAACTCAAAGGCATGACTTGCTGCCTTCCTTTTCTCTTCCACCTTCTTCCCAGCAGCTGCCAAGATTTACATGATTCTTGGCCTGTGGTTTTTCTCACAAACGCAATAAAATTTTCCTTGTACTTCCTTGAGTTTGTTCCTAAACTGTTGTGTTAAGCCTAAAAGGGAGTTTCAGTTTTCCTGCTAACTCTGTCACTCAGGAAATGACCTGTGTAAACAGAAAGGCAAGGCTAAGCATTTCTCTTTCTAATCACTCAGGAAAGATGTTTTCTCATTTCAACTTCATCTGAAGCGCAAAGTCCCATAAAACTGTTTTCAGCTTACAAATTTGAATATCATCTGAATCTAGTTTCCTGAACAACTAAGTGGCTGGTCCTTCTTACTAAACCTGTTTTCCCATTCAGATTACTTAGAATGGTATGTGTAGAAAGAATCTATCTTCTCAAACAAGGCACTCCAGGATACCATCTTTCTGGTTCTTTCCCCCTTACCCACTGTGAATGGTAGTCATATTTATTGGTCTCGGCAGTGCACATTTTCTTCTTCGTAAAATTTTCTTTCTGTGGGTTTTCTGTCTGCAAAAGTTTAAGTTGTAAGAGCTTGTAAATTCTTGTACATCAGTATAAGAATTAGAATTAAAAACAAGTCCCCAACCAACCTCACAAGTGACCAGACATAAATTATGGTTTGCATACACTGATGCACTGAACTCAAATTATCAGGTAAAGAACGGACTTCTGCTTTGGTTTGAATTTCAGGAAAATAGTATTCCAAACTGATCTATCCCACTGTTGCAGAAACACTCATTTGCAATTCAGATTCACTTGGAATTCTATGTGATTGCTAGAAACACCTGTTAACCTTATACATAAATAGGTTCAGCTTCCTTAACTCAAAAAGGAACTAGTGCTAGGTTCACACAGTTATTTTGGCTTTAGAGTTCATAGCACAGATTAACTACTCATTTTCTTTAGGTCTTTACTCAAACATGGACTTCCTCAAGTTGCCTGTGGTTGATTTGTCTGAAGTATTGGCAGTCTGACTGAGGACACAGCTAGTGCCAGAATCCCTAAATTCCCCATTACCATTATGTACATATATGAACAGTCTTTCTTTCCGTATCCTGTTCTGATTTGTTTTTCTGTCTCTCCTTAATCCATCTACTATGTCACGTGCTGCATATTTTATTTCTCTATTGTGTTTATGGTCCCACAGGGGCAGACAGAGAGACATCCATGTGTTTTGATCTGGAAACTGTTGAATACTCAATGCTGAAGAAATTTCTGGCACACACATAAATTTCTGTTGCTGTGTCAATGAATGAACGAATCAGTCTTCTTTTTGGCATAATCATCTTTCTATGCCATAAAGCATATAACATATGTCCTAGTTCAGATAAATGTATCAATAGTATGAGCTATTGATGCCTACTCAGTTCTCAGTGGTGAAGTACTTCCTTAGAGATATAATTAAAATACACAAAACATTTTTTATTTGAAAAAGCTGAGCCTAAAATTGAATTAAGAGGTTTAAATAAGTTCATAACTTTAAGGGGCTCTAATCTCACCTCTCCAATATGGCACACAGCTGCTTAAACCCTGTGAGGAACTCCGAAACAAATTTCCCCTGGCCTTGGGCAAATTCCTAAGTCTACATTTTATAGACTCTTTATCCATAAAATGGGATAATGCTGGAATCTGCCTTCTAGGAGCAATTAGGGAGACTTACCGAGCAGGTCTGTCTAATGTCACATAGCTGCCAGCCACCATTCTGTGTCACCTAATATTTTAAACCCCAGTTTCCTGTAGTTCATTTCATGATTATCCGAGCGACGAATATTCAGTCCTTATTTTCCTTTCTCCAGTAATAACAAACATCTAGGAAACTTACAATTAACTATACTTGAAATTTCACTTAAAAAAAAACCAAAATGTCTTTTATTACATTTATTTATTGTGTGTGTGTATGTGTGTGTGTGTGTGTGTGTGTGTGTTCACACAAATACCATAATGTCTATATGAAACTCAGAGGACAAACTGTCATAGTCATGTCACTCCATCCAACATGCAGTTCCCAGGTATGGGTATGAAACTTAGGTCATCAAGCTTGGTGGCAAGTGTCTCCATGAAGTGAGCCATCTTGCTTGGTTGTTCACTCAAAACTGTTTTGAGTTCTACAATGACATGAATTATCACTGTGTATATGTGATTATACATACCTAAATATATAACATACAGTAACTTGCTGGGTTCTCAGTTTGATTTATCATCTCAAGCAGTTTTATAAATGTCTCTGTCACTTTGTCAGGATGTATAGCCTCTGAGGGACTGCATCGTGTTATGATTTCCCACTGATTCAGCCCTCCACTCTCTGCAGGTAGGTATGACCATCATAGCATTCAATATTTAATCAGAAAGAAATGTTTTTATGTGTAAGACTACCGCACAATGTGTTATCTATAAGTGAATGAAGTGTAAGTAACAGAATAGGAAGATTGAGAGTATGTTGCTGTCAAGGTGAAACACGTCCACATCTACATCTCTATAAATTAACAATGTAAATAAAGCAGAGATGAGTGCTTCCAAACCAGGTACATGGCCAAATCTTTTTCATGTTCTTTTTCTTTTCTCTCTTCAGCACACACACACACACACACACACACACACACACACACACACACACAC
>CAJQZJ010000753.1:4199965-4222400 GCA_907164525.1 Lophiomys imhausi | reverse complement strand
CACACACACACACACACACACACAGTGCCCAATTAGAAAGCAAAACAATGTTAAGTTTCTCTTGAATATAGTTATTCTTTCCCATACCTAGAGGAAGTGTAAAAGTAAGGAAATTTAACCCTCAACACCTCATAATCTACTCCTTAAATACATTCCCCATCAGTAAATTGTACAGTACAGACTCTAATATATGGATGGGTTGCATATTCCTTTAATTTAATTTATGCATACCAGATATGAAGCCCTATAGATAAATTATTGTCAGTCAACATTTAGATGCTGTTCACGTCATGCAGGAAGGTCACCTAAGGACTTACCTTCAGTAAATTGTTTCACTATGAGAACAACTACCAAAGGCAGAAACAAAAGATGCTTTCACCTTACAAACCAGAGAACTGTGGCTCAGATGACTTAAGCAATATCTCCAATGTTGTACATTTAGGAAGAGGAACAGCTGAGAATCGAACTCAATATGTCTTCTAAACTCCTGATGTCCTCCTGAAGCTCCACCTGAATGATATCAAAGGACTTTATGTTGGAGAGGTAATCTTAACTTCCAGTGACTGTCATCTGGGGAAATGTTGAGTTTTGGTCTATAAGTCACTGGTTTGGTGAATCCAGCATTTCTAAAGAAAATTAACTGAAAATGAAATCGCCCAACTATTTTATTTTATATAGTTATTTTTATAATGGAGCAGGTGTGGTAATCTTGCTAAACCACCACTTTCAGTCAGACAATCCCCTAAGCATCTTTATAAGAGTGCTGAATGGTAATGACATAAAGACTTCAAAATATGATATATAAAGTTCAACTTGGCCCAAAGTCACACACAAATAAACGACTGAACTGGGAGGCAAAACCATTTATTTCTCTTGCTACGTCTATGTGACTTACAATATATGATGTTGTTAGTTGAAAATGATAAAGAGCTATATGGCTCTGTGTGTGTGTGTGTGTGTGTGTGTGTGTGTGTGTGTGTACATTTATATAACAAGCTAAAATATAGGAACAAATGAAAAAGAACACAGCAACAAACTTATATACGTCTAATATGGATAGTCTCTCTGTCTGTTTCTCTACCATTGCTGCATGTCAGTAGTTTTATTCTTTGGCCCCCTTTTTCTCTTTCCATTTCATCTTGGAAGACGAACATCAATAAGAGTTTAAAGTCTTGGATCTGCCCTTGTGGCTTCTTGCTCCACACAGCCCAAGCAGTAGAAAACTTAAACTTTTACTGCCCCATTCCCCACCCTCCATTTTTTGAATTAATAACTTAAGAGAATTCAGACCTTTATTTCGGGGGGGGAACCTTCAAAGAGAGGTCTCTGAAAGAGTTAAAGCTCACTACATATTTACAAACTGGGAGAGTTGAAAGGGGGGGAAGGGAAAGTGTTGAAGTTTTCTTTTGGGAACCATTCTTGGTCATTGCAAGACTAGAAGAAAACTCCCTTGTGTATATATATTTCATTTACTTCTTGAGAATTAATGAAAAAAAGAGACCAGGAATTTGCAGGAGTGTGGGGAGTGATTCATGGGAAGTTTTGGAGTGGAGAAAAGGAAAAGGGAAATGAGATTATTTTACAATCTCATTTTTTTCATTAATTAATTTGTTTATTTTACATCTCAATTGGAAACCTCTCCCTCCTCTACTCCCTCAATCTCACTTCATAGGCCACATAGTGAGCTAAAAAGACCATTTATAAGACGGTCTTACCTACTTCCCCCATACCCACCCCCCCCCCGTACCAACCCACTTTGACACATCAAATCCAATCAGAACTAAATGTCTCCTCTTCCACTGAGGCAAGACAAGGCAATTCTGCTAGGAAAATAGGATCCGGAGGGAAACAACAGACTCCAAGTGAGAGAGATAGTCGCTACTCCAATTGTTAGGGGATCCACTTGAGGACCAAGCAGCCCATCAGCATCATATATGTAGTGGGCCTAGAACTGGTCCTGCAAGCTCTTTGGTTGGTGGTTCAGTCTCTTTGAGTCCCTCAGAGTGTCTGAGTTAATTGGCTATGTAGGTCTTCTTGTGGTGTCTTTGACCCCTCCAGCTCCCTCGAACCTTCCCTTAACTCTTACACAAAACTTCCTGAGTTTCACCTAATGTTTGGCTCTGGGTCTCTGCATCTGTTTCCATTATCTGCTGGATAAAGCCTCTCAGATGGCAGTTATGTTAGGTGGGTCTGTGGATTGATAGAATGGCTATCTTGTACTTCATGGCTAACATATGCTTATGAATGAATATACACCATGTGTGTCTTTCTGGGTCTGTGTTACCTCACACAGGATGATCTTTTTGTTTCCATCCATTTGCTTGAAATTTTCATGATGTCCTTGTTCCTAATAGTTGAGTGGTATAAATGTACCACATTGGCTTTATCCATTCCTTGGTTGAGGGACATCTGGGTTGTTTCCAGTTTCATGCTATTATGAATAAAGCTGCTATTAAATGGCAAAAAAACTGTCTTTTAAGTTAGTTCATTTAACTGGTAATCCATATCATATTACACTCAAAAGGATTTGCTATGGAAGAAAGTGTGTTAACTTGTGAGTTGTAAATTGACAAATGAATCTTGTGTGTTTGTTTACCTTGGAAGAGAGTGGAAGCCCTACATCATAAAGCATACCATTCCAATATCACTAGGGTAGTGTTCTTTATCCAAAACAGGATGTCTCCAGTATATACTTATTCTTGATCATGTCTCACTTTGGGGGTGGGTTATGTTCTTGTATAACAGTCTGTTTTAAAAAAAGAACTTCCCAGACTCAGGACGCTGCTCAGCAGGTAAAATCTCTACTTACACATACCTAAAGACAAGAATTCTGCCCCTCAATCTCACTTCATAGGCCACATAGTGAGCTAAAAAGACCATTTATAAGAAGGTCAACAGAAACAAGAGAGACTCTGCCTGAGCACCGTATATTGAGAGGAAGTGAGAACTGACTGCAGAAAGCTGTTCTCTGGTCCTTATGTGTGTACCATGGTATGAGTGTGCCTACAGGCATTTATGCATCCATGTGAATGTACAATCAATCTTGAAGGATATTCCCTCACTGGTAGGGATTTAACAGGATTGCAACTATTTTATGGCTTTTATAGTGAATTTTTTTCAATCTGATTAGGTTGTCTACTTTTCCTTTAACTACCTACATACCTTAATTTGTTCTTCAACTAAAATATAATCATGACAAGATAAGTGTAAAGATGTATTTGTCTCACTAACTTCAGAAACTTCACTATTGACAACCCAGTTTTCTTGAAATATGTTATGCCAAGAGTATAATAAGTGTTCCCAAATAAAAAGCTGGTACAGCCACTGTGGAAATCAGTCTGGCTATATCTTAGAAAACTTGGAATAGCTCTACCTCAAGACCCAGCCATACCACTTCTGGTTATACATCCAAATGATTCCTCACCAAATCATAAGGATGTTTCCTCATCTATGTTCATAGCAGCTTTATTTGTAATAGCTAAAAACTGGAAACAACCCAGATGTCCCTCAACCAAGGAATGGATAAAAAAACTGTGGTACATCTATACAGTGGAATACTACTCAGCCATCAGAAACAACGAAATCATGCAATTTGCAGCCAAATGAATGGAAATAGAGAAGCTCATTCTGAGTGAGCTAACTCGGACTCAGAAGGATGCACATGGCATCTATTCTCTTATAATCGGATTTTAGCCATATAGTACAGGATAACTATACTACACCCAATGCACTAAAGGGGACAGGAACACAGACTTTGCTACCTGTCCATGAGATACTTTGCCCTACTGGTGCTGCCTTATAGGCCCCTAGTGTATGAGAAGGCTCTTGGCCCTCATATGACTGCTGAACTGGGGTGGGGGACTGATATGTAGGGACACTCCATTCCAGAGGAGTTTGATGTAAGGGATAGGAGGTAGAGGGTGGGAGGGCAGGAATGGAAGGGGTGGAGAGAGGGCGAGGGCACTCTGATGGAAATGTAACCTGAAGTAATAAATAAACATTTTTTAAAAATTCACAAAACAAAACAAAAAGACCAGCCCCTTATGCACTCCAGCAGTACATCAGTGGGGTAGATTGGGTGGATCAAATCAAAAAGAAAAAAAAATCACATTTGGAAATAAAATACAGAATTCCAGTATCTACACCTGAGTCTTCTGACTCCTTTTTGTTGGCTTGAAGGAGTGGTGACAAACTTTTTCATTTCACATGCCTACAGTAATCTACAGTAACATCAAATGGAGAATGACATTATAGTAATTCTATTGTGACATCTGAGCTAAGTAGAAATTTGAAGATAAAACAGTGATTTCTATCAGGATTAGGGAACTGCTCGTTGGTGGAACCCTGTCCAGACACTTTCCACATTCGATTTGGCACATTTGGAATTGGCAGTGCTCTGCAAATGGACTCCTGAAGCTAGCTTGGTTAATACTGTGTTGTCATATCCTTCTGTTGTGCCCAATACAATATTACTGTTTGCAGATTCTCCCTAATGTCTAGGCCTCCTGAGTGCTTTCCACATGTTCAGCTCTGTTCAGAGGTGCATTTGCTATACAATAGTTCTTCTCATATGTGAAGGCCATTATTAAAGACCAGGCCTAGAGATTGCCCTGGAAGGGATGGAGGCTGCAAATTAGGACAGCTACAATTGAGATGTCCATTGTGTTATATCTCCAGGCTGACAGGTGAATCTCTTTTCAGAAAAATAGACATTTCTGTTCTATTGCAGCAGGAAGGAGAGGTGCTTTCTAAACAGAATACAGGAGCAAAATAGCTACACCCTACACAATGTAGACTCAGAATGGAAAACAAATTTGACCCATTTTATAACCACAAAAAATGTTCACTCCCTTTGGTGCTTTGTGGTCCCATTAACTGTCTTTGGACTGACAGAAATTATCTACATCATGTTGCCTGATTATTCTGTACTCTCTTTCATCAAGGTCTGTATGGAGTGGGGAGAATTTACAAAAGTATATCATCAGTTTTTCCCAGACTGTACAGATGGAAAAAGAGATGAAAATAAACATGGAAAGTTTGCAAAAAAAAAAGGATAGTTGGTGTGTTATTTTAGTCTGATGATATACAAGAGATAGAAGAGTAGGCAAGATTTGATTTCCATCCAATTTAATAATCTTTAGACCATGTTCAAAAGGAGCTGGGGTCTTAAAGAAAATGGCCATTGAATTTGTCCTTCATGTTACTTCAACATTTGGAACCACTGGGGAGAAGTACAAAGGGGCTCAGAGTGAGATTCATAGTTTTTTTCATTGACTGACTTTTATACCTCGAGCAAATAGTTTCAGTGTGATTCTAAAGAATGAATTAAATAGTTTTTAAGTTCCATTTGCAGTATCAGAGTCCTTGACAGGCTGTGAGTATTTCCATTTTGACTTAACAAATTTATGTTTATCACTCACAAGCTAATAATGAAGTTCAGAAAAGCCTGTAGTTGGAACCATCTTAAATAATTGGATTAACCCAGAGTCCCAAGGAAAACCTGGATTAGTACGGGGGGAAATGTAAACTTGATTCAAATACCAGAATTAGAACATAAAATAAGAAAGAAACAAAACTCACATGTTTCAGATTAAGATGAAAGAAGAGACACATTTCTTTAGAAGTGTGTTTAGCAAGTAGACAAAGTGGGTATGGACACAGAAAACTGGTATTGGAAGTCAGGTTGAAGGATGTGGTTGAAAGCAAAGGAACAAAGCCAAAGGCTGAACAGGAATAGGAATAGGGTAGGAATTTTAGTTGTCATTAGAACACAAAAGAAGTATATGATAGAAGAAATTTATTTGCCAAGAAGAGAATATATCTCAGAGAGACAGAAAGTGCACCTCTGAGGGTGAATGATTCAGTGGCATGTGCTCAGAATTTGAGATGGGGACCACATGAAGAGCAAGAAAAGGTGAAAACTGAGGGACATGAGATAAAGAGAAAAATGATGGTACAGATGGTTTGAAAATTAATAGGGTATCTGTAGGGAGATAGATTAATATAAATTAGATTTAGTAAATATCTAGGTTTGTGATACAGTCTCTATCTAGGTTTCTGATAGTCTCTTAATCTGGGGCATGAAGATCAACTTGGCTGTGAGCAATTAGCTTATCAGCTTATGGATGAAGTCATGTGAAAAGAGGGGAATCTCTATGGACTGAAAAACAAGGTTGAAGGCAGGTGAGATAAGGAAAGACTTTATGATCTGGCATTGTTTTCAACTGCTAAGTGGGCAGAGCCCAAATTAAGCTGAAGCAAGTTGAACAAGGAGAGATACTATTTTAAGACAAGTGGATGAGCCCGAGAGAGGGTGTGGTAGGGGCTCCATGCTAGTGAGCCTCATACTAGTGAGCTCCAATGCTAGTGAGCTCCCATGCTAGTGAGTCTGCATGCTAGAAAGGACAATGAGTAGTTTGTATCTTCTGATGGAGAAGTGCTGGTGGACTGATGGCCAGATCTCCCTGAGGCAGAAAGAAGCTGATGAGCAGAGAAAGCCTCAGCAAGACAGCAAAAGGCCAAGGACTAAACCCTGTGGCTCAGCTTTTGCCTAGAGGGGTTTGACCTGTCCGAACAGTGGCCTGAAGGAAACTGTGGCTAGCTTTAAAGACTGAGGCAGAGCGGCAGAGTTGCTGATACAAAGGAAGTAAGGTGGCCTACAGATGGCTGAGGTCTCCCAGAGAGAAGAAATCCTCAAGCCTTATTTAAGTTGAAACCACTATAGTCAATTTACCCTGATGAATCTACATCTGAGATATTCCAGAAGAAAGACTGCTAAGTGCATTAAAGGGTCTACCACAGAGAATGTATTCCTGGCGACTGAGGACCTGCCCCAGAGACTGTATCCTTCTAAAAGGTTATGAAAAAGTTGTAATAGTTATCAATAGGTTTAGTGGTTAGGTCTTAGGGGTTGCAGGCATTCATAGGGGTTATAGGAATTTATAGGAATAGCAGTTAAGTAAGTGTATTTGTTATAAGTGAATATAGTTATTAATAAATAAATGTTTAATAATTTAAAAGTATGGTTTCAGATGTCAACCAAGTCAATAGAATTATCACATAAAATGAAATGGTACTTCCCATCTTATGAAGGAATAAATTTTTAAAGTTCACAGATTTAGCACTGTATGAAAATGCAGAAAAAAATTAGAGGAGTCATGTTGTATAGAACACCCTATCAATGCTCTGTGTTTGATGTTCTTGCAGGGAGAGCTTTGATGAAGTGATATTATGTATTCTAAATGTTAATTAACCTGCTCCCAGAGACCTGCTTGCTGTACATTAAGTAATGCTGTATTACCTTGCTTTCTAATCATTGTCTCTGATTGGTTTTAATAAAATGCCTGGCCTGTGATTGAGCAGGGAGAAAGGTAGGTAAGGCAAAAATTCCTGGGCTTCTAGGACACAGAGAAGATCTTAGGAGGAGAAGCCAGGAGTAAAAGGAGGAAGACAAGATGGTGTAGATGGCGGAAGATGATTCCACGTTGTCTGGAGCATCAGCATACATGGAGAATAACAGCCCAATGGGATGTATGTATATATTGGGGTTTTACTTGGAGAATAGAATGATTAGCTTAGATGGGCCAAGATTGCTCAATTCATGCCAAGCCTTGTTAAAATCCACCAGGTGTCTGTGTGTGTTCATTGATAAGGGCCAGTAAAGGACTAACACTGATGACCAAGTAAATATAATCTAAATACTGGTAAATAATTTAATTAGTTGTTTTCCACAGAGTTTCCTAAGTCTTTCTTACTTAGACAGCTGAGGTTTTTGTATTTTGTTTTGTTTTGATTTGATTTGATTTTGCATTTGTTTAAACTGAGTTCTTACTGACTCAAACTTATTGATCTATCTCATTAGAAATGGAGTATGAAGGAGGGTACAATCAGATACATCAATTGTTAATAAAAGTGATATTTTAAAATGTGACCCAGAAAGCAGTACAAAAATAAGAGCTATAGTGTCATTGTGCCTGTTTTGGCCAATCCTGGTTGTCAATTTGACACACTGGAGAAGAGCGAACCTTCACTGAGGGTTTGCCTCAATCAGATTGACCTGTGGTTATGTGTGAAGGGCATTCTCTTGGTTATTAATTGTAGGAGAGCCCACTCAATGGTAGGGGTGTCATTTCTGACCATTTTAGTCCTGTGTTGCATAAAAAATGTAAATCTAATGCTGAAAGGGAGCCTCGTGCTGGCCAGTAATCAGGTAGTTTGTATTTCAATCTCTTGCCTTGGACTCCCTCAATGATGTACCATATATCACTTGAAAACCAAAATAAAGTTGTTTTTTTTTCCCAAGTTTCTTTTGTTCATGAAGTTTATCACAGCAGCAACAACAATAAAAACCCAATTAGTAGAGTATCCATCTAATTTCCTCAGTGGGAGCTGAATCCCTAATCCCTAAAAGTGTCAGTGTGTGGGGCCTAAGAAGGAGTGATTGAGTGATGCCATAATGTAAGCATGAGAGAGTTGTCACAAGAATATGTTGCTGGAGTTTGAGGGAATGGCCAACCAATCACTGGCTCAACTTGAGATTCACCTCATGCGAGAGAGTCAACCACTGATGTTATTAATGGTACCCTGCTATCCTTGTTTACAGGAATTTAGCGTAAGTGTCTCCTGAGAGGCTTCACCTAGCAGATAATGGAAACAGATTCAGAGACCCACAGCCAACATTAGATGGAATTCAGGGAGTCTTGTGGAAGGGTTTAAAGAGCTGGAGGGCTGAATTGGATATAAGAGAGGTAGGCAGGGACAAGGTTGATAGGCTCTTGAGGAGCAGAGAAGGTGGTGGCAAGAAGAAACCAGGGGGAGAAAGGAGGATACACACCATGGTTTAGATAGAAGAATCATATCTCCATGTGGCATGGAACATTGGCATAGTGTGGGGAATAACAGTCCAATGGAACATATGTATACTGTGGTTTTATTAGGGGAACAGAATTATAAATAAGTTTAGATGGACTAAGATTACACAATCCAAGCTAAGGCTTTTTAAAATCAATCAGGTGTCTGTGCGATTATGTGTAATGGTGGATTAATGATTAACACCACTAACCAATTAACTATAATATAAATACTGGTAATAATTTAATTAATTATTTCTATATATGGTACCCAATCATGGCAATTAAAATTAAAATCCATGCTTATAGCTTGAAAAGTCTAGGGTAAAAGGGGGTTCTAGTAAAAGAGTTGGGAACTGAACCCAAATGAATTTCAAAGGTGCAGCTTTCTTAACAGCAGTTGCTGACTCTTCTTATGTACTAAAACACTGACAGCCTTCTAGACAGAGTTAGGGAATAGAATTAACCACTTAGAATAAAAATGGAGGAATTCATTTTGTCTCAATTCATTTGGATTCCAGTTGAGTTTATTTCTCTTAGCATGCAAACGATTTTTAAACTGACAGTTGTGGCTCTGTGTATCCTTTTTGAGAAAGATCTGTCTAGGATAAGTATAGAGAAGGAAGGAATTTACAGATGGAATGCTAAGTTACTGGCAATGACATTGGGAAAAGGAGGGAGGTCATTCCTGATAGAAAATGAAAAATTAATGGCAGCTGGAGCTCTGAGCTCCTAGGCTACTTGTTGGGTGTTAGGGCTATCTACAATAGGCCCACCAATATACTGCAGCCGAAACTAGATTCCAAGGAATGATGAACAAAATTGCAGCATGGGTTGGCACAGCTGGACCAAGGCTTTTGGAATGCTCTTGTTTCTTTGCTGTTTTTTGTTGAGATGTCTTTGATTTTTTCTACATCAGGAGGTAGACAGGATTTTTTGTGGCTTGGCATTGCTGAAATCATGGGAGATTTTTGAAGATTTTGGACAGAATAGTTGTGATTCAGGTGAAATATTGAGCAGGGCAGTGGTGGCACACAACTTTAATCCCAACACGCTGGAGGGAGAGACAGGCAGATCTTTGTGAATTCCAGTCCAGACTGGTCTACACAATGATGTGAGGGGGAATCCCCTGTTGATAAGATAAGGCTGCTTGCTAATGACAGTCTACAATTCAAAGTGGCACATTTTTTTCCTTGAAAGTACTCTGTAAGTTTTGCTTGATAATAAATAGCAGTACTTTTACTGAGCTAAAGGATAAATAGACATAATTTTAAATTTATATAAAGAGAAAGGGGTGACAAGCCAGTCTCCTTAGGTATAGGGCTCCCATGGGAGAACTGGTACCAAAAGGCATTTTCCCTAAAAGAGATATGTTCTGTTGTAAGGAACCAGACTTAGGCTGGGGACGAACATGCAAGCTGCATGCCTCCCACTGTCAACAGATAGTAAAAGCTAACTTAAAATAGCATATCATGCTATTCTAAAACAAACTCTTCAAGAATGAGGCTTCCATGGGAGAATTGGAACTCAGGCTAGTACAAAATGGTTTAATTAATATTATTGTTTAATAAAAGTAATTCAATTTATTAAATTCATACATAGATCCCAAAACTTGGGAGATAAGGGCAAAACAGGTTCCTTGTGAGTTTGAGACCAATCTAATCTACAGAGCTCTACAGAACAAATCAAGACAGCCCATACTACAAAGAGAAACCCTGTCTCAATAAAGATAGATATATTCACATGGAAATTAAATCTCCAAGGAGAAAAGGAATGAAAAAAATATAAACACAAGCCTTTCATCACAAAACTTGGGAGACAAAGACAGAGAAAGACAGGTTCCTTGTGAGTCTGAGGCCAACCTAATCTACAAACGGCCCTAACTATACAGAAAAAAGCTGTCACAATAAATTAATAGATTTATATCAATTATGATCATATATAGCCATATATATGTAACAATAATTAAGATGGTAATAATAATGATTGTTTTATTTATCCCCTTTATGGGAAATCAAAATGTAGCAGACCTATCAACTGCTAATTTTAATAAACTTATATCTGTAATGACTTCAAAATGGAGACCAAAGGCTATGTCATTTTGGGAGAAAATCTTTTTTTTTCCTTTTTATGTCAACAGGAAATTAAAGCTATCTTCCATCCAAACTGATAAAAGTCAGATTTGACTGGAAAGACTTCCTAAGATCTTCGCTACAAACAAAAGAACAAACAGGTAACTTATATTTGGTGATTCCACTACATGGGAACAGTTCAGACTGGGTAAGACACACACACACACACACACACACACATATACACATACATACATATGTACATACATACATACATATATATATACACACATACAAACATAGCCAATAAAAATTTTGTTGGCTACATAAAATTCACATGATTTATTATTACATGCCATCCTTTCATATGGCATGTAGTGGAGACTTAAAAATGTCTTTCTTCAGCTCCAACAAATAGCAGAAAATCTTCCTTAATTGATCTGCACATCCTGCTCATCCCTGGCATCTTTGGATTACAGAGCTAGCTATATGTTACTTGTGAGAAATATTGTATTTTCAGAACAAAATGACAGACACCAAAAAAATGGTAATGGACTCAACAAGGTTAATTCTCCAGGATGCTGAGATGCTGAGACATATTTATTCCAGCATCCTCTTAATCCAACGCCAGATGACCTAAATTCAACCAGACTTAGACTGCTCCATGAAAACCACTTCCAAGACAGCTTCAAAGAAAACAGTGGATCCCAATTTGCCTTTCAGACTATCCCAAGCAGAAATTCATTTGGGCTCACATTTTCAATATTTGAGAGACTGAACAACAAATGTTACTATTAAATTGCGTAACCGTTTTTTTTTTTTTTTTTTTCAATTTGGGCCCCTAACAGATTTTCTTTGCACTATATCAGCAGAAGCAAATTTTCAGAGGAACTGCATCTCATTCCCAAGAAGCAATGGATGGGTTTTTGTTGTTCTATGATTAATTGATATTTGTAATTATAAAGGGATGGTTACATATTATTAGTGGTATTATTTTAAAAATGGGTTTAGGAACTTAAACTCAAGTTAAAAAGAGGGATAATATGGACATATGATATAGAAATGATAAGATAAAAGGTTAAATTATTAAATCTGCTCTAAAACTTAGAACTATTGTTATTCTCAAAATAAGTTTTTTTTTTTACATTTGATACATTGGTATAGAATTTTATACATTGACACAGATTTGAGATTATTTTGGTACACACTTATGTATATGTCAACTCTTATATAAGATATTGTGTCTATGCAACTCATTTAAAATGCAGGTTGATGGTTGGCCAGTCATGCTTATGATCATGTCAAATACTAGTCTTAATTTATCACAAAAATATGCTTCTTAGGTTAAACAGATAGTAAATAATTAAAAATATACAGTTTGCCTGTTCAAACATATAATAGATAGATGAACAGAGAGAGATATTTAGAGATGGATAGAAAGATAGATAGATAGATAGATAGATAGAAAGAAAGAAAAAGCATAGATCGATAGATAGAAAGAAAGATAGATAGATAGAAAGAAAGAAAGAAAGAAAGAAAGAAAGAAAAAAGATAGATAGATAGATAGATAGATAGAAAGACATCTTCAAAACCCTCAGAGGCATACAGAAATGACATTTAAGGATATTTTTATTATTTTAAGAATAATATTATTCTTTCACTTAAGGCATTCAGTTCCTGACAGCTCTCATTTGACTTGGAAAGAGACAATAAGCATCAAAAAAAATCTCCATCAGGAATTAATTCCTACGGAGCAGAAATGCCGCTGCTCTCTCAACAGACTGTATATGTATGGTCCAAAGATGGACCAGAGCTTAAATGCAGATAAGTTGATGGCCTGATTCTGAAAAGACAGGAGGGGGAAATCCTTCTTATTGCCTGTTGCACAATTAATCTGTGAGATAGGCTTGGCCAGAAGGCTAAAATTGATGTCCCAATGGTATAGAGAGATATTTGGGACTGTCTAGGAAGCAAACTGTCATTTTTCCATTCTGGAAGCTGATTGCCTGCACTTCCTACTCACTCAAATAATTTTATTATCCCTTTTTAAGTCTCTGGTGGGGTGAAGACATAATAGATATAAATTTTCAATTAAGCCTAATTGTTTAGTATCTAGGAGATGTTTTTAGACTGATAAATACAAAATATGATAGAAAATGATTTAGACTTAAAAATTTAGACACACCAAGATTGATAGATGATTTTTTTCAAGATTTGCCTGATACAAATAGGCTAAATATTTTGTATATAACTTTTATATATGATTCTCCTGATTGTTTCATATTTGTTCTTACTGTGTATAGTTTAAAAAATAGCCTTTAGCATTTTTATTAGACAAAAAGAAGGAACTGATGCCGTGATCTGTTATGTATTCTAAATGTTAATTAATCTGCTCTCAGAGGCCTGCCGTAAGGGCACCAAGTGATGCTGTGTTGCCTTGCTTCTTAAACATTGTCTCTGATTGGTTGAATAAATGCTGAAGCCTGAATTGCGTAGAAGAGAAGTAGACTGGGAAATGGTTGGTGGGCTCTTGAGGAGCAGAGAAGCTCACTGGAAGAAAAAGCCAGGAGGAGGAAGGGAGAGACAGGCCATGGGCTGGATAGAAGAATCATATGGCCTAGAGCATTAGCATAGTGTAAGAATAACAGCCCAAGGGGACATATGTGTATATTTTGGTTTTATTTGGGGAATAGAATTAAAAGCTAGTTTATATGAGCTAAGATTCTACAATCCAGGCCAAGACTTATTAATATCCATTAGGTGTCTATGTGTGATCACATGTGTCCTAGTTGGAGGAAGTGTGTCACTATATAGCAGGCTTTGCTATTTCAAAACCCCATGCAATTTCAAAACCCCATACAATTCCCAGTTAACTCTCTCTCTCTCTGTCTCTCTCTCTCTCTCTCTCTCTCTCTCTCTCTCTCTCTCTCTGTCTCTCCACCCCCATTCTTGGGGATCAGATGTAAGCTCTCAACTACTGTTTCACTGCCATGCCTGCCTGCTCATTGCCATGTGCCCTTGCTATGACAAAGGTGGATTCCTTTGAAACTAAGCAGGCCCCCAATATACTCTATTCTACTAGCTATCCTGGTGATAATCTCTGTACACAATAAAAGAAAAGTAACTATCACAGCAACTAAGCTTTTGAAAACCACTGTCAGTCAGACAGCTTCATTAGCAAACTGAAGACCCAGCAGGCAGTTTGGGGGTAAGACTACAATAGGAAGGGGTGAGAAATCATTACATTCTGGTGTTCTTTTCTGGCATAATTTCTCAAACTTTTAAAAACTGTATAGTTATTCTTTGAGTCATCAACTTTGTCCTTTAGATATTGAGGCAATCTATTTTTATAAGGAATAAAGTTTAAATAGCCATATTCCATGAATAAAGAAAATTTATATAAAAGTGGCCTAGAAAAAAATGCATGGAATTTAATTCTGCATCAAGACCTTTGATCAGTATGATCATCCAAGCCTCTTTTGGTAAGCAGAAGTCTATTGAACCCAATCTATGAATATTTACTCCTGACTGTCCTGTAAGCAATCAAATGGGCAAAATGTGCTGAACAGTTTTTTTTCTGCATAATCATCATGACAATGTTTTTTTTTTGTAAGATAATTATTATGAGGCCACAGAATTTAGAATTTCTTCCAACTCATTTTACAAGGAGTCCTGTTATAATAAGAATTTCTTTAGACAGGAGGCAGAGAGCCAACAGTAAATGCAAGCTGGTGCCTAAGAGTTTTCCAGTGATTGAGAAAAATGTGACATCAAAATGCTTTTGCTGTTCCAGTTTTCAGCTGGGCTTCTTGGTTTATTTTGGAGCTTCTCAGATCATTGTTAATGAGAAGGCAATGCTATGTTATTTTTGTCTGCAGGTGCGATTAAAGATAACCAGGATATGTGTCAAGGTCTTATTTAGTGCTTAATTTGCTCTAAGTTTATTCCCTCCAAAACATGTGTACCAATTGATGAGAATATTTTGTCTTGAAGACTAAAGGATTAACCATACAGGTAAGAGATATCTAATTGTTTTTAAATACAGTCTAACTGCACACAGAAGGTTTAGAGGAATTTTGGTCCTGACTTCTGGGTCATCCAATATATATATACACTGAGTGACTGAACTTAACTAATCACCACAACTGTGTGCTGAACAGAGTGTTTAAGTTAAGAAGCCAAATCCAGTAACTGATGTTCAAAAGAAAAAGGAACACAGAGGATTGAAAGAAGGAAATAAGTCTGTTATTTCTGAGCTACTGGGGATAGAAATGTAGGTTCACAGTTGTTTCAAATGCTTTTCTGACTATGATTCATACATAGTTAGGAGCATGTGTTATGGATCACTGCATCACTTATACTAACACATCAATCATTCCCACAGCCATACTCATCTTTACTGCATGTTATGGACCTAATTTTTTCTTAATTGTGTCAATGTACATGGTGACTTAATAAATTTATGTTACTCTTCACTAATGAACCATAACTTGCAGTCAGAAAAACACAGCCACAGATTAAAAATCAAAACACAATCACAAAAAACCTTGGTATAATTAAAAGTACAGATCAGAACATACACATCATTAGATCACCTCAAATCCAGCTCCTCCATCTTTCATGTGTGTGTTTATGCTCACATGCACACAATTGCATGCACACATGTGTATATGTATGTATATGTATGTATGCACATATATGTATGTATGAATAAATGTTCAGTATATGTTCTTGAGAATCAAGAATCTATACTAAGAAAATACTTCTTGTATTAAACATACCTATATTTTTCTAAACTCCTTTAGCAATAGAAAACTGTCTATTACTAGCTTTACCCTCGAGGAGATGAGAAGGAATAAAGCAGTATCTGCCCTTCAGTTGCTTATCATATAACTGCTGAGCTGTGACTAACCCACGCAATGCAAACAGTAGGTAATTAAAGGCTAGGGAGGTAAGCTGAAATACCAGAATAACTTAGACCTTGGAGTCAAAATGAAGGAGTTAGATTAAAAAGACCCATTGACCTTGCACTATGTCCTGTTTTATTTAAGTTACTGGGATTATAATGATGAATAAGTCAGTTTCTGCCTTCAAGGAGCCACAATCTTGGAGGGAGGGGACTATTCCGAGAAGCTTTTCAGTCAGGTGCAATCATACTACATAGAAAGTGGGAGGAGGCACATAGACCTCAATTCAAGTGAAAGCATGAGGCGTTGGAGACTTGTTACCTTGGAGGTGAAGACTTGAGCTGAAAGGGTAGGAAGAACTCAGGCAGAAAGGGAAAAATAACAGAAAAAGAGACTCTGGAGCAAGAAGTATAACTTTCGGGCAAACTTCTTACAGTACAGGCTGATTGGAGGGCAGGGGATGTTCATAGGGAAGATGTGATCAGGAGATAGAATGTGCAGTGCCTTGAACATTGTATTAAATAATCATGACTGTTCATTGAATGATTTATGGAGATAGAGGCTCAAGATTAGACATGCATTGAGGGAAAGTATCTGAACTGTTGAACAGGAGGTGAAGAAGGAATACTGGCTTGTACAGAAGTAAGATATGATCACACTTTGTTATCCAAACAGAAAGAAATCAAGATGCGCTAAGCCATGGCCTCAGTGAACAGAGCTGATAGATAATGAAGTAAAAGGAGATTTAATGGGCCTGAGAACTTATGGATAACATACGTACTAAGTTCAAATTTGCTACAACTTGAATCTGGATCTTGTGTAGGTCAATTTAACCATTTTTGTGTGTACAACAAAATGGTTATAAAATAAACTAGCCACATTCATTAATGAAATAAACTGCAGTGTGTTGCTTTGCATACATTCATGACAAAAAGAAGAATCTTCCTCTACAGTCTCTATCTCCTTTCTCAGAGCTTCTGAGTGGAGTTTTTCCTAAATACTCCATTGAAGCTCTCTGCAGCTCCAGACTTACACCACTGAAGTCACATTTTCTTTACTCTGCTACTTTCCTCTGAAAACATGTGTTATAGTTGTTGGGTAATTTGTAGCTCACTGTAGATATTAACATTCCTTGTCTCTTGTAGCTAACTAATGTGCTTATTTGAGGTAGCTCATTCATTTGATGGTAAAGATTATGTGCTGAGAGATATTGAGTGCCAATTTTGTGGAGAGATATTGCTTATGCTAATTCACATGCCTGGGCATTTAATTTGGTGCATTTACAGTTCAGCAAAATGACTTAGTTTTTCTTTTGTAGTGTAAAGAGAAATAGATTTCTGCAGAGTTTGGACTATTATTAAAGGTTATAGGAACTAGAAAC
Organism: Lophiomys imhausi; assembly: GCA_907164525.1. Lineage (NCBI taxonomy): Eukaryota > Metazoa > Chordata > Mammalia > Rodentia > Muridae > Lophiomys > Lophiomys imhausi. Next base: position 4,205,191 of record CAJQZJ010000753.1, on the reverse strand, counting down.
TAATAATCATAATAATCACTACCATTCATCAACTGCTTGCTGTGCACCAGGAGTTATTCTAGGTTCTCTCATTTCATTTTGTGTGTGTGCATTTTCCCATAGAACACTTTCAGGGACTCTGGAAGGCAGGTGTAGTACAATTCCCATTTTAGAGATGAGGAAACTCGGGTACATGAGTGAATTTTCCAATCTAGGTGATTCTGTTTTATAATTTAGAAGAGTTGGCTCTCTCTTGTGTTCCTTCCTCTCTCCTTATACTTCTTTCTTTCATTCTTCAATTCTCTCTTGTTTCACCATTCACTTTTTATTTAGGGATATCTTATTGCTTTATCCATCACTTAGCAAGTCATTGCCTTGTGTTTGTTGTATAGCTGTTTCCTCCAGATTGAGACATTCCCTCATGGTTACAGTGCTCATGAGGCTCCTAGAAGTGACTTAAACCATAAACAATTGCTGGGGAGGAAGGAAGATGCTCCTCTGTGATGTAGCTTTCTGGGACTTTTCTAATGAACTTCAGGGATGCAGTTTGATGGGTCTGTCACCTTTGCTGCCTGATGTCACCCAGGCATAAGAGACCCCAGTAAACTCACTGACTTACCACGTATACATGAATATGATGGCTTGTTTGCCTTGTCTGATCTTTTCTGTCTGTGAAGAGGAATTTCTGTGCGTCCCTTCAGGAAATGTGACACAGCAGTGCCTAATAGAGAGGCTTTCAGTCACCTGTCAGAACCTGGGACTCTGATGTATTGACCAACAATGAGTGAGTGTGCTTAAGACACAAAATACACTCAAAGTCTAACTTGGCAAGTTTTTATGAACAACTTTTGCTTTTAGTTGTCAAGCTGTTACAGCCAGTTCAGAATGTATTGAATTACAGGCACTTGATGGCAGATAAATGGTTCTCACCATCAGATCCCACACAGGGAGCCTGGAGCAAAGCCATCTTTTCTTAAGTCTTAAGAACATGGGTTGTGCTGTGTGCATCTTGTTCCACGAGGGACAGCTTTTCCCTGCTCACAGTCTTCACCAGTCAACAGCGCCAAACTCCCCTGTTTCCTCCTCTCTTCCACTTCATTAGAATTAGTCTTGTATCCATATCATGAATGACCAGACAAGCTGACAGTAATCGTGATTCAGGGAGCAGGTAAGATCAGGACACACTGAGCTGCTGTGTCACATAGGAGCGGCATCACAGTCACACAAGCCCAGATCTCTAGAGGAGTCCGGAAAGGAAAGCACCCTCCAGAAAAGCTGTACCTCACATTCTTCTCAATAGAGTCCTTTGTTACTTTGGCTGACTTTGTGGGGTTTGTTTGCTTTTTAATATAATTTATAAAAGATTCATGCCCGGCAGAAAAATTTGTCTTTATTAGATTATGACTAAAGCCCTAAAATATTAAGTCATTTTACATGGCAGTTTCAGACTGATCATTCATTACAATGCTACAAAAAAAGAAAAAAGAAAGAAAGAAAGCCCATGTGGCCATGTGTATGGACTTGGGAATTCAGCTGCTTAAGTGGATGGAAGTTTTAATTTACACCCACCTCAGCATATCATTTTTTGTAACTTAACCTCCTGCAGCTCAGTTTAGCCATCTGAAAAATGGGCCCAACAAGAATTTTTAAAGATTTATTCTTATTGAAATATGTGCTTAGGCTGAGGGTATGTGCATATGAATGCAGGAGTCCATAGAGGCTAGAGTGGAGCCTTAGTTAAAGAAGTCTGTGAGGCACTAGATGTGAGTAATGTGAGTAGAACTCTGGTCCTCTGAAATCATTCACTCTTTATGACTGAGCCATTTTTCCAGTGTCTTGCCTACATAGATTTATACAAGATGACTAATTAGCAGCAGATATTGTGTCTGATAAACGTTGATGCTGATGCTTCTTGTTTTTATCACATTGTTGGGTTCAGAGAAAAAAAAAGTCTGAAGAATCTACTGAGAAGTGTGAGGAATATGCTTGTCCCATTACTCAATGTTCCCCCTTCAAACTGGGACATAAACTATTAAAATTAGGACAGCACCTGGAGGCGGAGCTCAGTGGGAGAACACTTGCTCAGGATATGTGAGGTTTGGAATTTGATCCACTACATCAGAAGTAAACAAATCAATAAATAATAAGATGCCACACACACACACACACACACACACACACACTACTTCATCTCTTTGCCTGAAATATGATTAGTTAAGACTTTAATTCAAAAATTTTTTTATGTAAGTATGTTCTTATAGACAACATCTTATGCCCTCTTCTGGCTTCTGTAAGAAATTCAAGAGTATGTGTTAATTATACACTCTGTTGTTTTAATTTTATATTTTTAGTGGACCTTAAAGTTTACCATATCTCAAGTTCTAATGAGACCAATACATGTGAACTACAAGTAGGTTTGAATACAGAAATTTCCAAAAATCTTTGAGATTTTTATTAGATCCCTTTCTTGGGAGTACCAATCCTAAATATTAGAATTATTAAATATGTAATTGAAATAGGACTACACATGATTTCAAAGACTGTTATTTAAGGTCATTAATGTAACTGAAATGATTAACCAGGTACTTAAAATAGAAACTACGTGTAAGTAACTTTGATTGGAATAAATACCTAGGGAAAGACATTCCATTTGTATTATCCACTATATTGGAGTTTAATTGATTTCCACCAACTTTTTTTTTTCAAGACAGGGTTTCTTGTCGTGTATCCTTGGCTGTCCTGGACTCACTTTGTAGACCAGGTTAGCCTTGAAGTCACAGAGATCCACCTGCCTCTGCCTCCCCAGTGCTAGGATTAAAGGCATGTGCCACCACACCCAGCACAAACTTTTAAAGAACAAAGAAAATCATATATTTTTGAAGAGTTACTAGGCTATGAATCAAGGGGTGGGCATAATTTTTTTAAGCAGGGTAATTCAGATTGCTGATGAATAAGTGCACGTCTCTTTCATCTTCAGATGCAATACAGATTCAGACTCAGTTCACCACACCTTTGACTGAGCAAGGTTTGAAGCTACCTGGACAACCTCACACTCAGCCAGAGATGTCAGAGTATGGCAAAGCCCTCCTATTAGAATACAGGAACAAAGTTTGTGTTGATGAATTCAAAGCAGCCAGAAGACAGCTTGCTGTGACCACACTTGTTCACAGTCAGCAGAGGTCCACCTGCTAAGAGGAGGCCTTACACATCTTTGTGTTTTGGGCAGTTTGGAAGGATGAGTCAAACAGAATGAAAGGAACTTTGATGGAGGAGCCCAGTAGGCATGAAGGAAGTGAAAAGAACAAATAACCATAAAAAGCTGCAACATATTTAGATGTCAGCTGTTGCTTTGCCATCTATATCTCAGTATATGTAATTTAAGTATATCCAAAGCTGTAGAGTCGCAATCCAGACCATTTTCCCCAAATAAGCTACCATATGTTATTAATGTATGTCCAGGATATATGTCATTTTAAGACTCCCCTGTCCATAAAAAAAAACAAGTAATTTTATGACAAGATACCTTTCTTAGTCACTAAAACACATTATGAGTCCCAAGAATTAGCCCATGTAAATTACCAGAGTGGCTTAAGTCAAAAGAATCATGGGAACAGCTTACTTCTCAAAGCTGGAAACATTCAGTAAAATGACACAATAAATACATCAACATATTGTACATCAGTTAATTTTGTAGACTTCTGTGCAGGTATGAGTAAGATTAATTTTAAAGTTATAGAATCAGAATGGTGGATTAAGGTATAAGTATGAGCACGAAAAGCTAGCTCCTAACAAATATGATATAAATTCAGGAGGAAGAAAAAAATGTCAAGGATGCAGGTGATATATCATTGCAAATATATCTGGAAAAACAAATTAAATCTTTCATGAACATTTTACCAAAATAGATTCCAGGAAGGCAATTTCACTACAGGAATTTAAAAACTAAATAATGAAGTTAAAACCATGCTTATATGTATATGTAATGGTATATTTCATTGGACCCTGAATAAAAATTTCAATGGAGGTCTATTGTCAAAAGAATGTAGCTAGGTCATTTAGTTTATGCTACAAAATAAAGAAATATGTTTACAAAGTATATAAAGTAAATTTAATAGTGAATGTTAGTTCACATAATCTGTAGGATGTTCCAATAATTACAGTCTGAAGATGGGCATTCACGAAAAGTACCCAATTTTTGTTGTGTCTTATCATTAACAATATTCTCCATCTAAAGCAAAAACATGAATGGTTTTCATAAGATTCTGAAAGGGAGCCCTGCCATGAATACCATGAATATCCATTGAGGTGCCTGGAAACTCCAAGCCTCTGTCTAAGTAGTAGTGAGAAGTATATTTCACGTGAAGTTCTTTCCCCATGTCATTCACTTCTCCATTCATGATTGAGGCATCTGATACTTGTTACTGATGGAGCCTGTATCATGCAGACCATTTTCTAACTTTCAAAGAACAGGAGTGATCAGAGATGTTTCTGAGTTCGTGTCATGGTACAGGGATGGCCACAATCACAGTTAAGATGCATGAAGGAGGATGAGTGCCAATGGAAATAATGTTTTCCGATGTTCTCATGATTGAGTCAATATGTTCAAACACTTCCTGCAACTTAGGGGCCTCAATTATTCAAAACATAGTATACATTTATGAAGACAAGTAATAAAGATTTTTGAGGAATGAGACGTGTAGTATATTACATTCGAGAGAGAATAGTAGGTATAAGTTAGTACACTTTATACTTTTGTGTGTTCTAAGTTCTCCACAATATGTGTATATTAATTTGCACAACACGTCAAAGGAAGCTTCTGAGCTTGACATTCTCCTTTTTGTCCTGGAGCCAGTGTCAGCACTATCTGATTTGGACTTAAAATTATCACAGAATTTTAAACCTAGATGTACAAAGATAGCTCAGTCATTAAAGTGATGACCTTACATGCACGAAGGTCTGAATTTGATCCTAAAACCCACTTGAAAAAACACTAGATGAAATCATACATTTTTGAGATGCCAGCCCTAGGGATGTAGAGAGATATGGATCTCAAACAGACTAACCTATTTTGTGAAACCTTGGCCCGTGAGAGATCCTGTCTCATAGAATCAAAGTGAATAGCACCCAAGGAGCAACTCACAAAGTTCAACTCCAATTTCCACATAGGCACACATACCTGTGCACTCACATGCACAGGAATACACACACACACACACACACACACACACACACACACACACACACACA
>CAJQZJ010000753.1:4178152-4188514 GCA_907164525.1 Lophiomys imhausi | reverse complement strand
CATATAAAATCTACTGTCCCCTCTTAATGAATTCTTAATATGTTTGAGCTCACAATGTACAAAGAAAAAATATTAGTAAGCTTTGTAGTTATGATTACTCTTTACCATCAGGTTGACGGAATATAGAGTCATCTAGAAGACACAATTTATTGACGTTTGTGGAGATATTTAGAAAAAAATTTATGTGAGGAGGCAATCCCCATTCTGAATGTTGGTGGTACCATTCCATGGTCTGGAGATTAATCCCAGTAGGGCCTCAGTCTACATAAAGAAGAAAAAGGAAAAGGAAAGCAAGAAAGAAAGGAAGGAAGGAGGGAGAAAAGAAAAGAAAGAAGGAAAGAAGAAGGGAAAATGGAAGAGAGGAAGGAAGGAAAGAGTGAAGGAAGGAAACCAGGTAAGTAGCAGTATTCATTTCTGTCTCCCTCCTGTCTGTGAACAGAGTATGGCCAGCTGCCTTATGTTCCCACTGCCACAGCAAAAGGGATTTCTTTCTTTCTTTTTTTTCTTTTTTCTTTTTCTTTCTTTCTTTTTTTTTTTTGCAACATCTGCCTTTCCCTCCATGATGGACTGACCCTTAAATTGTGAATCAAAGCAAACCTTTCTTTTCTTATTTTTGCCATACATTGTGTCATTAAAATGAGAAAAGGAACCATATAGGAAATTGGTCCATGGGTTTGGAATTCTTGTGGTCATAAAACTAAGCATGTAGCTCTTAGGCCTTGGGAACTGTTTAGCAAGAGAAATGTGGAAGAGATTAGAACTACAGGGTGGAGAAACTCTAGAATGTTGTAAGCAGAGTTTAAAGGGACACTCTTCTAGAAGCTCTGAAAACCAGAATGTCTATTGAAATGCAGGCAAAGGAGGTCTAGTTCATGAGGTGTCATGGGATATCAGGGACTCTATTGGGAACCAATAACCTACTCACATTATCATCTGGTACTTAAGCTTACTGTATTTAATTCATGTCCTGGAATTTTGAGTTCAAAGGTAATGTACTCAGTAGTTTGTCAGAGTGAATTTTAAGGATGGTTACCATCCAAGTTGTTGCTTGTTTACTTCTCATAGTTCTTCCTTAGACCTATTATGACAGACAATAAATGGAGTGGAAATAGGGAGTTTAGTGAAGAATAAGATCTGAGTGGGTTTAGAGCTGGAGAGGGGGAACGTGAGGAAAAAAAGAACTGTAATGCCTAAAGAGGTTAGCTCTATTAAAGAGAAAACTCATCTTCTGAATTCAGACAATAGGAAAGCTTCCCTGGAGGCACTATCCCACTCACTCGTGGCTGTAAATTGTGAAAATGCAAAGTCATTAGAAAGAAGAGAGTCTGAATATAGAGACAGGTAGGTACTCAAGAGAATCCCTAGGGAATAAAATGGCTTAAAGAGTATTTTTCTGGCTTCAGTGAATTTGAAAGACCCGGGAGAGGGAAGTCCCTCACCTGACACTCGGGATATCACGGCCACCCACCCAAAAACTTGCAAGAAACCATCTTGATGCAATCGCAAGAGGTTTATTTCTGGGGGGGGGGGGGTCAGTGCGCAGAGGATGCAACTCATATCCCACGCAGGGGTAGAAGAGCTGCGACCCTTGGCTGCCTGAGGGTGAAGGATTTATAGAGAAACACCACAACTCAAGGGGCTAGGGGAAATCACAAGTGGAAAGTACCAACCTATTATTTAGTTAGTCAGCAGAAAACACACCCTATACTTGTTTTTCTCAGGAATTAATCTAATCTTATTTCACTATCTACTTTGTGGTCAGCCAGTTCCTGAAACCCAGGGCCCATGACTCAATTGACCTTCATTCTCAGTTCCACCCTTTATATGGTCAGCTAAGTTCCTGGAACCCAGTTGGCCTAGCTCCACTGCCTGCCAAGGTGGTCTTTTAAAAATTTCCATTCCTTTCAAACACAATTCACAGAAGCCAGTTCAACTATGGTGAAAGATGGGTGGGATACATCTTGAGCTTGCAGGTAACTCTAGTATCATCATGAACATGGCTTTTCCAGCATTCAAAAAAAAATGGAATTGTAATGGAGCTATGAAAGTGTACGTGAATGTTCCTGGGGTCTACCAATATGTTGCAGGAAGATATTCCATGGAAGAAGGCCTAAAGAGGACATTGCATGAAGATGTGAAGGTGTAGCCTAAAAGATATAACAGAGATTTCTATATGTTGGAGACACTAAGGATATGACATTGTCCAGTACTGGAAGCTGCAGACATTGGTTAGAGATGCCCTAAGACAGTAGCTGTGAATGGTCAAGGAGACATAACTGATTGGTTGGTGCTACTAAAGCTTGCTGAAATCCAAGTGATACCACCAAGAGTTTCAGACCCTGAACATAGAGCTGAGGTTGTGGTATTTAATTGTTGGGTTTCAGTGTCATTTTTTTTTCTTGTTATACTAACATTCCATTATTTTGGAATAGGAGTGTTCACTTTGCACCATTGTATATTGGAAATATATAGCTGATTTTATGATTTTTATATGGGTCTTCGATAAAAGATTGCCTTAACTCTCAGAAGAGACTTTTAGGCTTTTTAAGAGTGTTGAGACTGTTAAAGACTCTGGGATCTATTATAGACTTAATAAATGTATTTTTATTATGACATAAACAGGAAAATTTAAAGGTCAGAGCACATTGTTCTAGATTAGAGTGATGTACTTATAAATAAAGTTAACGAGATGTTGATTTGTAATGAGTAATTGCTATTCTGGTTCATTAAGAATCAACTTTTAGGTAAATTCTGTTACAATCCTCATATCCTGTAACAAGAGTAGTGGATCATAAAGTGAAAAAAATGTCTTGACCAAATTTATATTGGTCATTGGAACTGAGATCAGGAAAAAGGAGTGTGGGTACACCTGCACAAGATTAGCTCTTTCTACAATTGCTTGTCCTATAGGATTGTGTGGTATATCAGTAATATGCTTTATATTATAATATGCAAAGAATTGCTTAATTTTATTAGATACATATGCAGGAGCATTATCAGTCTTAATTTGCACAGGTGTACTTATAAATGCCATTATTTGTAATAAATGTGTAACAACACAATCAGCTTTTTCAGAACTTAGAGCAGACTGTAAGGCAAGCGATCCTACATGGACCTACACTAACAGTATTAATATCCTTTTAAGAAATTTAAAATAGTGTTAAGTGTTTTTATATAAGTATTAGAGTGTTTTAGGTATTAAGGTATTCTTAGATTATAGACATTAGATTTTTAAGTTTTAGATTATAGGATTTAGGTACTTTATAGTTACTTGTTAGGTATTAATAAATATAGGTTTGGTAAATTAAAATTTTCAGTTACAAAGGAGGCAAACTTAAAATCTCACAAAGCCGTAGGTAATTCAGAGTCTGTGCTATCAGTCAACACTGATACAATATGCAAAAAATTTAATTTTCAAAGTAAAGATCTTTTCTGCTTTTTTTCAAATGATTTTCAAATAGACTAGAAATTAGTAAATATCTGATGGAAGAATAAAAGGAGGAAACTAAATATAGAAATACATAAAGAAAAAAAGTCAAAATAAAGTTTTCCTCTTTTTGAAAGAACAAAAACCCCAGTCTCTCATCTTGGCCTGTCCAAGTTCTTACCCACCCCCCTCTGCTGTAACAAGCTCATAAAAGAAAATAAAAAAGGAAGCCTGAGAACCTAGTTTTCTCTCCCTTAGAGGCCTTGAATGACCATCTGGACAGAGTCATAGATAAGGAAGGGCTCTCAAAAGGACTTATTTGTTATCTGGGAGTTTCCCTTGCCTCCAGAGGGCAAGGTTACCAGAAGACTCTCTGAGCTCATCTTACAAGGCCATATGTGATTCTGAATGTTACATGCACCTCCCTAACTGCCCACCCCCTCCCTTCCCTAGCCCTTAAGAGCATCAAACTTTCCAAGTTCGGGGCCATTCACAGACTCCCTGAATGGAGAGCATGTGATGGACCTTGCCATGGCTTATACCCCCAATTAAAGATTCTTTTGATTTTTCATTGAGTTGGAGTCTTCCTGGCTTGTCTTATGTTTTCATGAACTGGGCATAATATTTTCAACTCCCAAATATATATATTCATTCTTTCTGTCTTCTCAAGATAGAAGAAACACATCACACATAGCACTTTTATCTCCATATTTCAATGCACTCCAAGAAAAACACTTTAATCATATGGGAATATGCATTAATTATGCTTGAAAAAAATATATAAATGATTTTGTTTTGCTATTGATCAAAATTAGGAAGAAATTTTGAAATTAAATTTTATATCTTTCTATCAATAATTAGTTGATATAATTACTTCCTTCTTGATTTGGGAACTTACATCATTCTGATTATGTATAGCTTCTGGGTGTATAGTTGATACCCACAAATCTTGATAAGAAGACTTACATGTGAAAATTTCTTTTCTAAATAGGGAGAAATAATTAATTTCAGATGATATGATCTACATAGAGTCAAAATATACTCAGAGAAAATGGAATATTTGTCGTAATTTCTTACATACAGAATTCAATGAATTGAAGTTTGGGATGCAGCTTTAAAGTTTATATTAAACCCTCAACACACAAGATCATACACTGACAGAGAAATCTAATCTAACATAGTATCTTGATGTTGTTGTTACAAGATCCTGACATAAACAGATCCTTATGAAAGCAGCCAGAGTAGCATGGATTCAAAGATTCTAAAAAGCAAAACTGAAGCAAAGCCAAACTATTAAAATCTGGAGTTTACTCTCTGCAGTGATCAGATTAATTAGAAAAAGGTATTTGACTGTTTGAATAAGTATTTCTATATATTCTTGATACTGTGAAGTGGTTATTTCTAATCCTCGTACTTATCTTGACTATATATTATTAGCTATTGGATATGTATTTGACTTCTTTTTTTTTTTTTTCGAGACAGGGTTTCTCTGTTTAACAGCTCTGGCTGTCCTGGACTCGCTTTGTAGACCAGGCTGGCCTCGAACTCGCAAAGATCCGCCTGCCTCTGCTTCCCAAGTGCTGGGATTAAAGGCGTGCGCCACCACCGCCTGGCTTGTATTTGACTTCTTGTTGAATGAGAAGTGTTTGGGAACTGTTTTTATAGCCTCCTTCAGTATGAAAATAGGTCCATTGTAGTTGTCTTTCCCATCTATTTAGCTGAACAAAAATGCTCAAGAAACATATTTACATCTTTAGTGAACATGTACAGACTTTTCTCCTTGTCATTGTTCTCCAAGCAGTATAGTATAGCAAGAGTTTACATAAACATTTCATTTGCATTTGGTATTATGAGCAGTCTTGAAATAATTCCCCAATTTAAAATATACTTAGGGAAGGCTTACGATTTAGAAAATGTTTATAGGTGTTTACCCCTTGTCCTCATACTCCAAACCACATAATATGAAAATTCCTGATATAGCACTTCCTCAGTCTCTGATATTGTAAATAGTCTATAGACGATCATATGATTTAAATTAAAAAAAAGTTGAGAAGATGTGTATCTTTTATATGCAAATGCTATGCTATTTATATAAGGAACATGAGTTTCTGCAGATTTTGGTTTCCATGGGGCATCTGGAGTAAATCCTCCATGAATACCAAAGGAACATTTTAATTTTCATTTTATTCTTTGTCCTTATATTAGTAGTAATATTTATAATGGTACATGGGAATGTTTATAGTGGTATTTGTGAGGATTTTAATAATATCACTGTGTCTGATCTGTACTGTAAGACTGGTTTAGAAATAGTTCATCATAAGCATTTAGCAATTAGTAAGAAAATTAAAAAAGACATTTCCTTAATATCTCATGGTATTTTGTCTTAGTGACTGGACTTCTAGCTCAGTAATCATATTAATATAATGACCTAGTTAACTTATTCTTATAATTTTACAAAGCTAGAAAATGACTTTGCAAGGTATTATTTTATTATAAAATATAATATAAATTAGATTATATTACTAATAATAAACAGAACCTTGATCACCTACATCTGTGGGCATAGGAAGTAGGCCTTTACTTAGTTTTTCTAAAATTTAAATCAAAACTTTATGGAATTCACATATTCTAATTTGTGACATGTTAACTTTTCTTCTCAGTCTAAAATGTCAAGTAGAAATAGTGATGTGTTAAACTCTCCTAGTCTTCTGTGCTGGAAAAAATTAAAAGTAATATACTGTTCTATTAAGAGTTCATCACATTTCAATAAGAAAAAAAATCTACCTTTGCAGAAGTTAGAAAAAAAAGTGGGATGTGGCATCCATATCATCAAAGATTAACACTGGAGGAAAATAGTTTAACAATTACTTTCCATGTTTTGGAAGTTTGGGACTTCGATGAAACTTTCAGCATATGTTGAGAATAGCTACCAATTGCCTAGATAAAAGAGAGATAGCAAATATATATTGATATATTCTCAGCTCCACTCTACATATACCACTCATTTTGAAGATGAAAGGGGCAGAAGAATCAATACAATATACCTATTCTTCTAAATGTGGCTTTGAAGGAGGGCAAGTTGAGGAAGTATTACTAATGTGATTAGGACCCTTCCTGCGGTCATGACTATCTGTATGGAGAATGGATTGCTCACACCTAGGCAATGTAAGAGTGCATCTATGGTGCACGATGCATCTGAGCATGTGTACAGCCCATCATTGTTAGGTAGAGGTGTCCTTGGAGATTTTCTAAATCCTACCATTAAGCTAATAGAGACAGTAGTTCAATTGGATAACAAGCAAGACTAATCAGATTATCAATAAAAGAAGCAAAAATGCACTTTAAATTGTAATTAACATTTCAAGTAGTAGTACATTGAAATATTTATAGTAACAACAGTGATGGGCTTGTTCAGCCTTCAACTGAGATAGTAACAATTTATGCTAGCCTTAGCATAGATACAGTAGTAAGTTTAGGAAAATCTCTAAAAAAAAACTGGTAGTGCAAAATAAAAAGTAACTTTTATTTGCCTTTTTAAAAAATGACTCAGAGACTTGCTGTCTCTGTCTGCTAACCTAGGCCTAGTCCTGAAACCCTCTGGCCTCCATACAATATAATCTAGGCCTAGAATATTTTTACCCTCTGAGACATACTGCTGAATAAGCTCAAAGTTTGATTCCTTCCTGAAATCTTGTTGACTGGTTCAACTCATCTGTTCTGGCTCAAACTCCTCTCCAAACTGATTGATTCAAACTGACTTCTCTCAGCTTCTGACTAGACTGCACTGCTTGCCCTCAATCTAATGCTAGCAATCTGTTTTAATATTCTGGCTCCTTTTCATTCTCTGGCTCATTCTGTCTCCACCTTTGTCTAGCTTGTTCTCTCTTCAACCTGTCTCTATAAAACTCTTCCTGTAAAACTGCCTCCTCTTTGTCTTATTCTCTGTTTTGCTGCCTTAAGTAGCTTCCCTTTCCTCTATTCTCTTGAGAGTTGGGCATATCTTATTCTATCAAATCTTTTTATGATTCATCACGTGTCTGCCACTCAGTTAGACTTCACTTTCAAATATGTGTGATGTCTTCTACAAATTAACTTTTCCTTCATTGTTTTGGATTAAACTCATGTACCATGCCTGGGTAAGTTTTGCTTTTTTTGTTTTTTTGGTTTTTTTGTTTTTTGTTTTTTTTAACCTGAAAATTTGCACTATACCAGACTGGCCTTGAACTCAGAGATCTGCTTGCCTCTGTCTTCTGGGATTTAAAGCATGTCTGTATTCTAGTCAGAGAATCCATGTTGCTCAATTAACATTCCTCTACATCTTCCTTCTTTCTGTTTAAGCTAAAATTGTATTCAGTTTAACTTTTGCAGAGAAATAATTATCAACCCCCAAAACGTAACAGTATAAATGTCCTTATGAAGATCCACTCAGCCACTGATGCAATGATCCTCCATAATTTCAGTACTGATCATATTTCCTTCAGCAAATGTTCATTTCTGCATCAAGGTTTCAGTCTGTTGGTCTGATGAACAATCTGTCCTTCTTCAGCTGGCTGTGGAGCTGTCTCCATGCTGGAAATATCTGCTTTTTGAATCATCTACATTGCTGTCTTTCTGTTTTCTGCAGTTCTTCATTGAGTAGTGCCTTTCATGTGGATGCTTCTCTTATTTGAATCAGATCTTTATCAATTTTGATGCAACCCATAGGCTTTCATCACCTGTGAAAACATAGACAAAGCCTCTTCCCCAACATAACATATTCCCTGACTTCCATTCTGATGTTAAAACATCTTAAAGTATATAGGTTGTTCTAATTTAGCTTTTTTGTTTCTTTTTTACAATCCAGTGTCTTTCAGGTAACCTTACACCCTCTTCCTATTTATCAAGGTACAATTAGCTCTTTATGAATCCACATGTGAACTAGACACTTAGATACTTGCATTCCATGCCCTGCTCCATGCTAGTGAGCCAGGCTTCTTAACCTTAATCAATGGGCTGTCTATCTTGATCCTCAATTTCCTTAGGAACTTTTTGTGCACAAATAAGCATTTCACGACCTCCTAGTTCCTCTGTTTCCTGTCTCCCAAACCTTTGTACTATCATAGCTAATTTTTCTTGTTGTACAGCTATTTTTTCTATCTTGTCTGAGAGGAAACATATAAAGACTGCAAATAAAACAAGGGAAAGATTTACTCAGGTGTTCATAAGATCGTTCAGCTCCACAGACTACTCCAGCCAGATCTCCAGTAAAGCTCTGAAGATCAGCTTCTGTCTATGAACTTCTTAGGACATCTAAACAGCTGAGCACAAAAGGACTGAACATCAAATGATTCTATTAACATTTTTAACCATTTTTCCATTCTTATTTGGGCCCCAAACAGGTTTACTACATCCCAAATCAGCAGGAAGTCATTTTAAGAGAACAACGTCCCATTCCCAGAAGGTGGGGAGGGTGTTCTCCCCCTTTGGTTATTTGATAGATAATAGAAAATTTTGTTATTTAGGGGAAAAGACTACAAGCTGTTAAATGGTCTTGTTAAATGGGTTTTGGAGGTTAGACCCAGGGATTGCAATGGCTTTTAAAAGTAATATTTCTGTCCCCTAAAGTCCTTTCCTTGCTCTCTAGGGATGTGAAACTGAATTTTCCATTTTTAATGTATGATGTATCTGTCTATATAAATCAAATTGTCAACTGGGGTGGTTTGCTGTGATTTGATGATGATTTGTTGTCTCAGAGGCTTCTGCATAGTTCCTTGCTCTGGGCTCAAGGCTCCAGCTGCTTGAGTTTTCTGAGTCTCTCTGTGCATCCAGTTGAACTTGAAGAACTCATACTTCCTCTGGAGATGATCCAAGGCAAATTTATCCTCTGTGGCTTTCTGACAGATGTCTCAAGTCCTCTTCAACATTTCTTTCAGAAGTCCTCTGCTTTCTGCAACATTCTTGGTCTTTCTTCTTCAAACTTTTTGGATTATTCTTCCAACCACATTGAGAATGAGATGTAAAAGTATCTTTTATTTGCCTATTGTGATTGTCTTCTCTGAGACTTACTTCATTAGTCTGCTAAAATAGGCCTCGTCTTGGAAGTTTCTAACTTCCATACAATCTTATCTAAGCCTGAAATGTTTTCAGCCTCTGAGACTTACTGCTAATAAGTTCACCCTTTCTAGCTCTTTCTGAACTCTGTCTGCATTCCAGTTGGATCATACAGACCTAAAAGGTTTTTAGATGTGATCTCTTGCCAGAGAAACCATTTTCTGAAACAAAATTCCTCTACAGGATAGTCTATTTAAAATTATTACTCATTGATACTAACCTCCCTGTATATCACTCCCTTTCCCTGGATGAATATAGTTAGAAGAGTGAAGCTGCCTCATGAACTTTGTTTTCGCATACCTATTGACTGAAAGTCTATATTAAAATAGGTTGCATGTTTTTATTCTGATAGTGGGAAGATACTACTAACAGAGATCGAGTGGAAAGGAATAACAACAACAGCAACAAACAACAGCAAAACCTGTATCTCCTATCCTGTTAAGAAAAACTAGTTAAAAACAAAAACTCAAGGTCCCAAATGCCACAAGGAAGGTAGGTGGACAGAAGATTTTCCAAGTGATATATCACCACATTCCCAGGTACTTTGAAGATTAAAAACAAAAGAGAAACATTACTTGCACACACAAACCTCCCTGTCATCATAGCTAGGTTCCTGGCCTGAGTACTGTTTTCTTTCCTTCCTTCCTTTCTTTCTTTCTTTCTTTCTTTCTTTCTTTCTTTCTTTCTTTCTTTCTTTCTTTCTTTCCCTCCCTCCCTTCCTCTCTCTCTTTCTTTCTTTCTTGCTTTTTTAATGTTCTAAGAGAGAAGCAATTTTTAAAAATAATTTATTTTTTATTTCTTCAAGTTACATCTCAATCACAATCCCCTTCCTACTCCCCCCTCCA
>CAJQZJ010000753.1:4167452-4177752 GCA_907164525.1 Lophiomys imhausi | reverse complement strand
ATTTCTTCAAGTTACATCTCAATCACAATCCCCTCCCTACTCCCCCTCCACTCGCACCCTTCCACCCTCCTCCTCCTCAACCCCCCATCCTCTACTTTTTTTTTTTTTTTTAGTTTAAGATATTTCTTCCCCCTCGCCCCAAAAGCTCTCCCTTTCAGTCCAACAAATGGTTCTTTCCCTTATAACTATAAATACAATACAAAACAACAGAAATAAATAGGCCACAATTATGAGAGATATATGGCTTAGCATACATTCCCAATGTCCATTCCATATGTATTTGGCACTTGAATTTAACATTCTACTACCTAACCATCTCCATAAGTTTAAAGTTCTATATTAACTCAGCTTTCATACTAGCTTGCCTCATAATTTTAAAGATATCTTCTTAGATCCAGAACACCCTCTTGATTCCTAAACAACTCAAATTTGACTATGAGACTCTAGCTATCTATTCTTCAACTACCTCAGAGACCTGAGAGGGATAAATATATCTGATTATATAGGAAGTGCAGGGCCAGCAGCTTCCAAAACTAAGAAATGACATACCAGTGGCTTCCTGGACAGTTCCCATTTTCTCTCCATACATTACAGCATCAATCTTCAGCCGTTTGGCCCTGTTTCTCTGATAGACATTGATTGTAGAGCAGGAATTATGAAGGATTTACCTACCCTGTCTTTCCAGAGCTGGCTGTCTACTTACCTGCTTCCAAGTTTTGTCTTTTTTGGACAGCAGTCTGTCTACAGTTGACACAAGGGGTTTTTCTTGCCAAGAGAAAGGCTTACCACCAATTCAACCATCTCCCACTGGAGATTCTTCAATGCTCATCTTCTACTTGGAGTAGAATAGGGGATGCTGTCAGGAGCTGACATGTCTCGATATCAAAAAATCTTAAGTTAAATTTAAAGGTACCATTGACCCCAGTAGTGGGTACTATGAGGACAAAAAAAAAAAAAAAAGAGTTGATTTGTTTTGTTTGTTTGTTTGTTTTTGTTTTTATTTTATTTTTCTTTACAATGCTAAAGTACTTTCCAAATCCAACATATTTGTTCTTATGTGATTTTTTTTCCATAGAAGTGTCTCAGTTTATGATAGCATCTTGAAACACCTCAGTGCTGTCCTTGTACAGCTTGCCCCTTGAAAACAGGCATCACATTTAAATTTAGAAATTTCCCTTCAACATTGATGGAACTTTTCCTAAGTTAAGAAAGTAAAGAAAATTGGGATACAGTTGACTTAATGTTTATGAGCTAATCTTTTATTCAGTGATTGAGGGTTTCAAGCAGAACCTGAACTCTGGATAAATTTCTGTTGTCATCAAACCTATGAATGTATAGATTCTGTGAGAGAGGGTATGGTCTCCATTGGCAGCTTGTTCAAATATCCCTTGTTGTTGTTGGTTTTTTTTTTTTTTTGCAACCATGATAGAAGTTAGCTCCTACACTCCTTTAAAGTAAGGGGAGACAATGTAACTGATGTTTATAAATAGAACTGGAGTGGAAGAAACATAATGGACACTTTTAATGACAATTTGTTACTTTCCACAATTAATTTCTTTTGTTACTTGACTGTTGTTAGGAACTGAGTTGTCCTATTTAAGGTTTTATGGACCTGAGGTCCTAAATGATTACAATGAACTGAGTTCTTCTGACAAGAACTAAGAACATATTATGTGGCTGTTTTTGTTAGGTGGCTAGACTTTTTCTTAAGGAATCACATCATAATCTTGTTTATTCTGATTGATTTTAACACAAAGTCCTACTTCTTCCTCAGTAATCTATCATCATATTAAGATAGTAACATTACTGGGAAAAAGATCTATGTAATATACACATAACCAACAAAAAAACAAATTAGTAACTTTTCAGATTTTATCTCTCACACAATACAGACAGAAATGTATATAAAGATTGCCAAGCTATCATAAAGTCTTTGTGTTGCTATTACAGAACTGGTATTTTATCTTTGCTTCTCATTTTATCTAGAATCCACAGTGTCCAGGGCTTTCCATGGCTAAATAATCATTACTCAATTATTATTCCACATGACACAAAGGGGATGTGATCACTTGATTTAAAATGATATTCTAACTTACTGGGAATATTATAGTCTTTCATTTGATCATAACTTTTAAACTATCTAAAGTATCTATGTATATTTGTCTGCTGTTTTATGGACCATATAATCTCACTAGCACAGAGTCTTATAGTTGTATAGATGTATATAAAGAGATCTCATTACTCTGTTTCAGACAAGCTAAAAGAATGACTAATATAAAATAGTTCATTGATACGGTTAATATGTACTGTTGATTTAGCTGGATTTTATAATCAGCTATTCCACATACCTCTGGGGATATCTCTGAAAAGGTTACTAGAAGTTGAACTGAAGATGGGAGACTAACTCTAAATTGCACCAAAATTCCAGAATGAATGAAAAGAATTGAGTTGAATAGAAGCATGAACCTCTCTTTTCTTACTAGAGAATTATGTGATCAACTATTCCATGCTTCTGCTGCCATGCCTTTTACACTATGATGGAATATACTGTTGAATTATAAGCCAAAATAAACCTATCCACTTTATGTTACCTTTGTCATGTAGTTTATCACATTAAAGAAAAATTCACTAATAGTCATTCTCTCTCTCTCTCTCTCTCTCTCTCTCTCTCTCTCTCTCTCCCTGCCCTACCTATGCCCACACATATACACACTATTGAATGGATAATTTAAGATTTAAGACTTCTATATTTAGTTAAACTAGAACAATTGATTTAGATTTTCTCTCATTCTCTTAACAACAGGAAAAACCTAGCTGAAATATTTGAAAGAGCCGATTCATTGTACAATGGTTAGCATTAGACAATAATTATTAAGTTGCAGGGAAACATGAGATAGGCTTTAGGACTACACCAACTCATCACCTGGAGAGTTTCTTGGCCACACAGTAGGAAGACAGACTGTGATAGGAGCCAGAAGTCTCTCTGTTGACACAATAGAAGTTGGATTTTGATGAGGTTAACCCATTTGGAATACTTAGAAAATCATCACACAGTCATGATTAGTTGAATAGATGAAGGGGAAAGAATTTACTAGACAGAGAACCATATAAAAGATCAAGGTAGATAATCCAGTAGTTACAATGGAGCAAGGATGGTTTATGTTTCTCCAATCAGAGTTGGTAAAAAATTAAATTAAGTGGGATATACAATAGAATGGGCACTATACAGTAATACTATGCACTATATACAGTAGAGGCATGATTTCTATGGCAGAGAAAAAGAATCTTATACCAAAGGCTCCTTTAGTTTCCCTAGCAATCTCAAATATGAAAACATCAAAGTGTTTCTTAATAAGATTACTAAGCACACGAGGAATCACTTTTAAGGATCAGAATTCAATAGGAAAGATAAAAAATTCTTGTCAAACAATAAACATTGCCAACTGCTGGAGTGCAGGAAAAGGCCAGTTCCACAGAGTCAAAATTGAAGGATCTCCAAGACACCAGAGACAACAACAGGAAATCTGAGAGGAGTCCCAGTGAAGTTCCAGTATTGACAAAGTAGCCGAAGCCAGAGGCCTCATACAAGGCTAATGTGTCATTATAATGCACATTTGAAAGCAAGAGAGTGTGGAAAAAAATGGAATATTGTGGGATACACTGAGACACACCACAGCTTTCACAATGAATTTATTTTTATGTTGGAGAAGATTTGAAGGTTGGAGGATGGGTCTGAAGGGAGGTGAGAGATGAGAGGGAACAGGGTGTATGATGTGAAATTCAAAAAATAAAAAAGCAATAAAAAGAAGAAAAAAATTACAACTCAAGACAGGTATGGTGGCACACACCTTTAATCCCAGCACTCTAGAAGCATAGGCAGGCAAGTGAGTTTGAGGCCAACCTGGTGTACAAAATGAGTTGCAGAAAAACCCTGTCTCGAGAAACATAATAAATAAATAAATAAATATTAAAATATTTTAAATAAATTCTTAATGCATTTTCAAAAAAGAATATAAATTTACTAATGGTTTAAAATTATTCCAATTTTCATGAAAACTATAAACTTATATATAAACAACCTCTGTAAGACCTATGTAAGACCTAAACATAAATAGAAAAAAATATATAGCAAAGTTTATACTGACTCATCAAGTTACTTAAAATAATTATGAGGCAGCAGTTATATCAAGGAAAATGAAAGTTAAACAGAAGAATTAGCAAAGGTAGATGCTCTTGTACCTAGTTGCAAACATGTATCATATCATCACTCAGGAACCTGGTGATCTCCAGACTAACCTAGACTACATGGCAAGTTCAGATCAGCCTGAGCTACATAAAGACCTGCTCTTTTAAAGAAAAGAAAAATACATTGAAAATTAAAATGAAATCAGTAAAATGAAACCAAATTCAAGAAGATAAATAAAACTG
Source organism: Lophiomys imhausi (assembly GCA_907164525.1). Lineage (NCBI taxonomy): Eukaryota > Metazoa > Chordata > Mammalia > Rodentia > Muridae > Lophiomys > Lophiomys imhausi. The sequence continues at coordinate 4,173,324 of CAJQZJ010000753.1, read as the reverse complement.
AGTAATCTCCAGCTAGACTTAAAAGAGAATGCAAGTGTTCAATGTTAGAGAGAGCATCATACAGACATTAAAGGAGTAGAATGTTTATAAATTGCCAAACAAACAATGAAGTATTAGTTTCATTTTACTACCATTAGCCTACCATGCATACTGACTACTGTGGGTCTACTCAGAAGCTCATACTCAAAGGAACAAATGTGAAACAAGATATTCTATATCCTTAACTTGAGTTGTGTGTGCCATATTGTCATCAGTAACATCAAGATTCATCTACTTTGAGTTTGGGGGAGATGTGTCAAGCTCTCTCTAGGAAAACAAATAAAAACTAGTCCTTAAAAAATCAAAATTATAAAAATCCATATTGTACATATGTACATAACAATAAGAAACAAATGTTACAAGAAGAAGAACTAAATAAATATTTTTTGATGAATGATCAGAATTTGTTATAAAAATCCTGGCCCAAAGCTCAGGGATAAATGGAAGCAAGTAGTTTAGTATTTATGCTACAGTTTCCTAAGCTTGTGATTTATGATATAAGCAACTGGGCTAACTAATTTGAAACATATGATGATGTCGAATCATCAGAAACTTGCTAAAACACTTTAAAGATCTAGCTCACACTGAAGCTGTGAAGAATGAAAACTCCAAGACATGAACGAACAGGCTGCAGCTAATTAGTAAAATAGGTGTTCCCTGCTCTGCCCATTGTGCTAAGCAGCCACTCGGACAAGTAAACCAATACACAGTGACTGGAATACAGGGAAACTAATTTTACAACCAGTCACAGAGAAGCAGTACCAAATCCCATTTGCATTAGACTGTCCTTGTTGCATATCACATGACAAAGGGAGCAAACAGAAGCAAGAGAGCACAAGTTTAAAGGAAAATCTGAAGTTGGTATTCTCGTATGGGAATTCTGAAATATGACATCAACTGTGATGGGATCCTTTTACAATCAATTATTGAGTTCCCAAATAAAGCATGCTAAAATGACTCATGTCGTAACAAAAATCTAAGTGTGTAGGATTATCCTTAATTAAAATATACTGCTCAAAATGATTCAGATTATTTGTATTCTTTTGAAAAATGTGGTATCCTAGTAATGACATCTAAAAGAGAAGCCTATTCTAGTAAATAAAGGGAAGAAGGGCCACCTTGGAGGGACCATCTCCTTTGGAATTCTCTATTTTTAGTAGTACATTTATTTCAGTTTGTGGCTAGGGAACCATAATGAAACTAAGGATGATGTAGACAATAAGAACCAATCTTTATGAACCAACCTGGTTGGCAAAGGAATATTTGCTCAGCAGTTGCTATGCAAGTTGTCCAACCTATAGTGGTATGCTCAGTGAAGAAGAGCAAGCATTCAAACTATATATCTGAACTTTTTATCTAGTACATATGTTTTTGGACAGTATGTCATATGTAACTGAAACTCTGCAGCCACCATCTTGGTTTTATTTCTTCTTGCCAAATGACTTACAAGATGGATAATAATTCATCAATAATCAATAGCCAAGAAGTTCATTATTTATCCTTTTACATTGATACCTCAGTTGTAGTGATAATCTGCCATGTTCTATGTTGTAATTGATCATTTATGATCTATGCTTATTTCTTCTGACATTTTTCACCTGTGTCATAGCTCAAGGAGTCTGCTGTGTAAAAGCACTATGGGCGGTTAAAAATAGGATTTGTTTCAGTTTTGGAGGATGGTTAAGTTCACAGTCAAGGTGTCAATGGACAGTTTGGCCCTGGCCAAGGTACTCATCCTGGTTTGTAGATGAGCCCCTACTACATTCTCATATAGAAAACAGAGATGATTTTTGTGTTTCTTCCTTGGAATCCCACTCATGAGGATAAAGCCAAGATTCCTGCAGGAAGAAAAAATAGTGACTTTCCTCATCCATCATAAAGTTTCCAATTGAGGATGCTATAATAAAAGAAAATTATCTGGAGAAAATCCTGTAATTTAATTAAGATAATTTTCATGAGACATAGAAGCCCTCAGAGATAAAGATTCAACAGAGAGTATCTGCGTTTTTGTAAGTTGATGTGTAAAATAATAGAGAGGATCAGAGAAAGTCTGAGTTAACGATAATGAGCTGGGGAAAACTGAGCAGCCTCTGTTTGCTCAGATTCTTCTTGCTATTTCTATGCCTTCAAGAACAAAACTGCATTCTTGGGGGCTGGAGAGATGGCTCAGTGCCTAAGAACATGTACTGTTCTTGCAGAGGATCTGAGTTTGATTCTTAGCATCTGTATCAGGCAGTGCACCATTGCCTGTAACTCCTCCATGTGAACAGATACCCATTGGTCCTCCTTGTATGCAGACATACACTTATTACATAAATAATAAAAAAATTCAAAACCAAACCAAACAGAAACACTTGTTCCTTCCCTTTAGGATGCTAGTAGGGCATGCCACATCAGGAATGAAGGCTTTGAGGGAAATCACCTAGGTTTTATTCCCTGTTAGGTGGGAGAAGAGGCCTCAGGAAAGTAAGAGTGACTTCTCTGTTGCTACAGTTTATTTAAACACCTAAGTGATATACTGGGAGGCTGCCCTTCCTCCATCCTGTCCCTCCAATTCTCCATATCATCTCACTGGGAGTTGGGGTTCCTACTTCAGTCCATTACATATCTTCAGTTCATTGTTTGTTAAAGACCACTATTTTGAGGGTGGTTGAGATTACTGACATCAAAGCAAGTCTTACACTGGAAAACAGTGCACGGTAATTAAGTTTTCTTCCTAAACACATACTTTATTTGAGTCCAGATGTCAGCGAATCAAGAAAGTGAAAATTTCCCCCACATTGGTCTTGAAACACACAGGTGAATGCAAACATGCATATATGAATACTCATTTAAGGACTGCCAAATGTTATGTTACTGTAGCCTTCCATAAGATGGAAACAACTATTTAGAAGAATGAATTTAAAAACACACTTTTCAGCACCAGAAGTATTGATTGATTGATTTATGTCACCTGATGGCCTATTTAGGCAGAACTAATATAGTAAGAATTAGTGTCTACTTTTTTCATTAACCACACTGACACCTATATATCAGAGGCTGTGTCAGTAAATACATCAATGATACAATAAATATTGATTTATTTCAGTCTTATGTAACTTTACTTAAGCATAAATATTCTCCCTTCAAATGAAAGAAAGGAAATGATGTCAAAGTGGCCTCTCTCTCCTCACCAAATAAAATGATACAGAGGCAAGTGGTTCTGTAATCTAAAAGTTAGGCAACCGTAAAGTGTAACCCTGAGCCTACGTCAGTTGTGAAGCCTGAGTTTTCAACACCATATTCTACTGACATATGAACCAATTTGTGCCTTGAGGTGGTAGGGTTTGGTCAGTCAGTTTTGCTAAATAAAGGCTAAGGAGATATTTAGATGTTTTTAAAAAGCTGTCACATAGTATTTAGCTGAAGTGGTGCTATAGCTTATTAGCAGATTGCAAGCTTAACATACAGAAGATACTATGTCCAATCCTCAGCACAAAATAAAAATTAAAAAACAAACAACTCAAATGGAAAACAATCAATCAAAGTGCTGTATATGTTTTGATTATGTATTTATTAATAATGTATAGCTCAGTAATAGTAGGTAGTAACAATATAGTAGACAGTAATAATTCTTTCAGACTGATTTTTATGACTATTATTGAGGTCAAAAAGTATTATTGCTTTGGAATTGAAATATGACACATTTTAGTTATTAATATTAAATCACCTCATTTGTTTCATCCCATGATCTGTTTTGTGTCTTCATCTCATATTTGCCATATTTATAAGGCAATATTGAATTCTGCATTTCAGAGTACAAAAGTCATCAGAGACAAAAATGCAATCTTAGTGCTGTGGGATTTTCTGTGGTATTAGTGATAGATAATCAACCACATACAATGGTGCTTGGAGGGAAATACTTGGAAAACTATACATGTCAGGTTGTTCTTTGGGTACTTTTTCCTTTACATTTGATAAAAGTTTAATATTACAAATTATTATTCATTTTATTAAAGCCTGTGTTTATGTAATCAAATTAAATGTTTGCAGTTCTTGGTGGCATTCTTTTGCCTGCCTCTTCTTTTGTGACATCTGCTGGCCATATCCAGTATTACAAAGCTTCATAATTCACTTTTACCAACTTCTCCAATTGCCCAATTCTTTTTTCAGAAATGCCAATTTAGTTAGTTGAACTGAAGGAATTCAGTGAGTATCCATGATTAAAAGAAGAGGTATTGTAATGTGAATCTCAACTTTGAAAAAAGAAAATTAGAGTCCAACAGCTGAGGGATTCTTCACTTAGCAAGATTTGACATATATTCACTTTTCATGTTTTGGTACTGAAAATGATTGTATTATAATGACCGTCAGTCAGTTCCTTTAATGTTACTCTGACTCTCAAATATTCTCTACAACTTGTTAATAATAATAATAGTAATAATAATAATAACAATAATTACATGGAGATAAATCTTCAGGGGTAGATTTTAAATTCACATTTTAAATGAATGAACTTTGGGTTTCAGCAGACACTGGATACACTCGGAAGAAGAAGGCATGAACAAACTTTTTATATCCCTAGAAATCCATTTATCCACTGTTCCATCAGTCAAATTCAGATACTTGTTGTCAGCTCTAAGATTTATAGTCTAAAGCTGGTTTTTGAAATTGCTTTGTATTTCCATTTAACAGCTAGGGCAGCAGCATGTTAAAAATCTTCCTTGCTCTCCTTGGAGCCTATTTATAAAGCTAATTTGTCTCCCTGAACATTTTTTTTTCTCCACCTCTTTCAAATATCAGCTCTAGGCTTCTAAACCATTAACCCCCCTTCTTCATCCCAAGCAAAATACTGTCAAGAGACAATGGATGCAGGACAGTGACAATTCTGATGATATAATCCTCTCCAGTAGAATGCAAGTTATCTCTCCTGCTGGCGGGAGATGGATTCATTGCCCCCCCCCCCCTCGCAGACACACAGGCACATACGCATGGAGCCCTGGGAAGTCCGCGTTTACTGTACTGCTTGCCTGCTGCCTTGAAGAAACTGTAGCTAACCACCTTATTAGTATTCTTGCCTCCACTGTGTCTCACTTGCAGTATCAGAGCGCTGAGCAAAATGCAGTAGAGCAGGGACAGACACGGCTTTGGCAATCATCTCAACGCAGACTGCCGAGTGTTGGGGGTTGGGGTATGCAGCGCATCGAGATTAATAACCTTGCCATAATCGGGGCACCGTGCAAGCAGATACCTCTGCTGATAGACTCGCTCCTGGCTTGATACATCTGCCTGGGGGAGAGGAATCCGGATTCTAGTTCCCACTCCCACCCCCTGATTTTGGATGTTCTTTTGATTCTCCACAGACCTGGGAAGGTAACCGCAAGCCATACCATCTGCAGCTCACAACACCTCTTGGAGGTTACTACTGACAGTTTTCATTACACAGGCTTCTGTGAGTGCTCATGTGTTTGTATGTGTTCCTGCGTGGGGGTGGCTGCTTTCTCCTGAAAGAGATTGTATGAGTGTCCGTACTGTGTGTGGGTTTGTGTGACAACTGAAGCAGGTATAACGTACAAGACGGGATCTCAACAGCGTGGAAATAATCTCCAGCCACTGGGGTGCACAATCTGTAGCCCCCCACCTCCACCTTTCACCGCCCCTTCTCTGCCCTACTCCCCGGCTCCTTTCGTCTTTGATGAGTTTTTGGCTTACTTTCTGGCGTAGTCTCTTGGACACGTTCTTTCTGTTGCTGGAGGATCCGATAAATGGAACCTTTGAAAGTTGATTATTTTTCTCTTGTGTGACAAACACACACACACACACACACACACACACACACACACACACACACACA
>CAJQZJ010000753.1:4134389-4167442 GCA_907164525.1 Lophiomys imhausi | reverse complement strand
AGAAGAGGAAAGAAAATTAAAGTGGTGTATGACCAGCTAGAGGATTTAAAATTTTCCTTGGTGAACTCTGAGGATCCACTAAGAAGGTAAGTCACCAGACTACTTAGCTCTGGTACCTTGTTTTCTTACAGTGTTTGTGTTTTCTGGGTTGTTTTTAAAAATCCATATGCAGTTTATGAGCGCACACTTCCAGATTGTAATGCAGAGAGGAGCCAGTGTGTGGCATTTGGGGTTATTCTCATGCCAATAAGGTTAATTCCATTTGTGTGACACCCCCCCACACACAAACATTCCTCACCGTTTTATACCCTTCTTATTGTTTTCAAGGAGACTCTGGTATATGAAATCTGCAAATTTGTGATAAAAACATAAATCCCAACTCCTTTGAAAAAAAATATCTAAAATTGGGAGGGGGAAGAAGACATTATTCAGGCTGGCTGCTGGCAGAAGCACTGGGACAGAACAAAACTGAACCTACTCAGAGGCTGGCATGGGATGGCAATGGGGTGTAATCCAGACTTTTATGGGAACTTAAAAGTAGACCGCCGACAGATTTCTTTTTCTTTTTTTTCAAGAGCAGTTATATCTGCTCCGGGGAGTAGCGGCTGTACCTCCGCAGCAGCAAATGAGAACAAAGTGGGAATTGTTTGTGTTTTCAACCTCACTTTTGGACTGACTCTCTTCCTAGTGCATCTCATTGACCCTTTGAATACGGTGGGTGTCCCCTTATTAGGACTAGTAGTGTCTGTCATTTTGGAACATCTCGCCCCACACAGTCCCTAAAGAAGAAAGTATGGTTGCAAATTGCTCTTAGTTGTGTATTCTTGGCTGGTAAAAGCAAACAGCGTCAGAATTCATGTGACTTCAGTCAAATGTCTTGCTGAACTCGGTCTCCTCAGGGTTCTCTTATGGCTACCTGTTCCTGAAATCTTTGCCTCTCTTTTCCTTCAAACTGAAATGCACATAAGATTTTACCTTTTTTTTTTGGATTAAGAAAGAAAAACACTATTTCACTGTGACAGCGTCAGGATCTCTGTATTTGTGAATATATTTGTCTCTGAATTGGCACCTACCTTCTACTGAGTGGGGAAAATAATCTGTAAATAGATTTCGCAAATGCTGAAATCTCCAAGTGAAAGTGGTGTATCTCAGTGAATATCTATGGTGGTATATCTGAACTGGAGTGGTGATATCCTATGGACTCTTAGCCAATTCTAAGGGCTGTTGTGATCAAGTTCATTGTAGAGATGACCAATATGCTAACTAGGTAGAGGAGAGCACACCTAGGTGATTCTTTCCAGCTACTAATGACTATATTTAGCTAGAAGATGCTAATTGCAGCATAGAAGATCTATTCAGATGTGACTGATCTAGCCAAAGAATTAAAAGTGCATCCAAGTTTGGAGATGTCAGAACTCATACCCAAAACACTGATATTTCTTCTTCTTTCCTAAAAGAAAAATTACCAAAACAGCAAACAAACAAAATGTGAAGATGAGGTTATCTAATGATTGTTGCATGGAAATGGTGGAGGACCTTAACTGCAGCCGTTAAGAGATGTTCTCTGCCCCTAGATGGCCCTGTGAGTGGTACTCCGTACAGTTCCCTAATGGATACACTGTGGGAAAACTCTAAGACACAAGTCATCATAAGCTCTTCTTGTCAGCTATTTTTAACTGGTGTATTTTTCCCTTAGTTTTCAAATACTGTTTCATGATCAAGAAAGGAGCATTTTCTTTTCTTTTTTCTTTTTACTTTAAGTGGCTGTAACATAATAGCAGTCATAAATAAAATTTCATTCTTTTTTCTTTTTCTTTCTTTCTTTTTTTTTTCTTTTGAGTAAAGAATGAGCTAAGAATCGTGCAACCCAGAGGCAGGGATGGATACATAAATAAAAAACACAAAGTTTAAGAAGAGAAGGACAAGGAAGTTCCAGATGTCAGCAGGCCACAGCAGGCCATTTAGAGGCCGTCCAGACTTTGTGAGGATATGGATTATTATTTTCTTTCTCAACTGTTCACTCCACCTAGGATTCTGATAACTGGTCCTAGGGAGAGAAGGCAGTGTTTTAAGTTATCTATCTGATATTAGAATAGTTCAGAATAAAGAAAGGCCCTGCTTGGTAAATGCCATTTTAGAAGTTGGCAAACTCATGACTCTTTTCTTTGAGATTGTCTAACTTTAACTGCCCCATACCCATTAATAGTCTCATGCAGTATGAATATGTGCTTAGACTGGTGGTATTAGGACATTAATTGCATAGATTAATTCTCAACACTATATGAAAACAAAAGGATATATATTTGAGATTCAAAAATTGTAATGAGAGAATCTTCTAGCAGTAGCAACACTTTCATTATCAGTTATTTTAGGTGAGTAATAGCAGTGGAATACCAGCCAAACCAGAATATTCTGACTCCAACTCATACAATGTGTAAAGCAAATCCTTTTTATCCCAAGGGCTCCAGATGCTATTTACACAGCTGCAATTTTGCATCACTCTGTTTAGCTCAGGTAGAGTGCTGGTAAACGGGTTTTGTTTAGACTTGACTCTAGGATCCTTGGCGAACTTTCTTGAACTTTTTGTTGTTGTTTGGTTGGTTGGTAGAGAGTGTTTTGAGGTTTAAGAGATTGATTTTCTTCGTTACTGAACTCAAAAGTGTAAAACAAGGAAAAGGGAGGGGTGAGAACTTCCATTTCTATAGGATTAGTATGCCAGAGTAGTCAATGAAAACATTGATGTTCCTTCAAAGAAATAGATGCAAGATTATTTTTAAAGAATGAATTGATAAAGGGCTGCTTTGAATTTATTGGGGGAGAATAAGGGAACCTCCATTTCCTCCTTAGTTTAGTTCCAGTCAATGAGCAGGTCTTTCTCTGGCTCTTTGCTCAACACAGGCAACCAACCTCAACATCCTCCAGTGTGTTTGTATGCTTTTAAGACCCAAGACAATCAACACATGAATAGTTCCTTTCCTCTCAAACAGACAGAGATGATAGCTGGAAATTTAACTACAGAGATCTGTTAATGGAAGTCAGGAAGATTATCCAGTAAGTTCAGGTAGAGAAAGAGCTCTCTGGCTCTGGCAGTGAAGATAAACTAACCATCCCCAACTTGAAGTTTTGATTGCAGCATCATCACTGTGACTTAGAGCCACATAATACCTTAGGCTGATGCTAACATTGTGGTGGAAACAGGATCATCGTATCAATCTACAGAAGGAAATGCAGTCTTGGGTCTTGCCATGAAGTAAATATTATATAGCAACAGATGCTTTATATGTCCTTGCTATTGTCCCTTACCAACTAAAAACAATTTCTCTGGGACTTCCATGATTACAAAAGAAAAGGTGATTAACTACTATGTGAATTGGATAGGGATTTTGAAGTTTCCAATAGACTAAATAAACCCATTCAATTATCAATTATTAAAGATTAGCACTTAAGACTGATGCATGTACATGGGTACATTTGCATGAATGAATGTATAAATTTTTAAATGATTGGTCAGGGTATAGGAACCATAATTCTAGATTCACAAAAACAAACATGTGATGATCATTGGTCTTAGATTTTCAGAGATGACTGAAAAAAAAAAGGAAGGAAGGTGGAAAGAAAAAAGGAAGGCAGATGGAATGAAGTTAAAGGAAGGGAAAAAGGAAGGAAAAAATGCAAAGAGAGACACTTGGACATAATAAATTTCTTGACAATGACGCATAGACCATTACTGAGTTCATAAGCTCCAAAACCTCTTGTCCATAATAAAACTGTTTCCTAGAATTTTAATGACATTTGGAAACTGTGTTTATCTATAATAACAAAGAGGGCATAATGAAGACTAGAATTATCACACTGAATTTCACTTACTAGACAGACTAGGATTAAAAGGCAGAGATGAAGACAATAATAACAGTGATTTTTGCTTTGTAGTTATATCTTGGGATAGATCATTTTTCAGACCCTCAGTTTTCTATTCTATAAAAGAGGAACAGTCAATCATAAAGATTTCTTTGATGAGTGAATTAAAGATGTATGAAATACAGTTCCTAAAACCTTTCATATGACGTTAGGTCTATGTTGGTAAAGCACAAAGACTTTTTTCATCTATCTTAATCAAGTTTAAGGAAGAGAAGATAAACCTAATTCAGGATATTTTTATCCTTATGCAGAAAGCTAAAGTGAAAAATACAAGCTGGGAGTTAGGTAAAGCTGGAGAGAGGACGCTATGTTCTGTAAGTTAGCTTGAGGGTCTGCATGCTTTCCAGATGCTGTTGTACTGATGCTGCTCACAACCTCAAAATGATACTGAATGTAAGTAGAGTCATGCGCATCCATCAGATGTAGTCACAGAAACGGTTCAAATGTCAGCAAGTACTGTTGGCATGGCTTTTTATCCGTCTCTTTTTGTTCACAGACAATGAAAGGATACCTATTTATTAGTTACCTAGCTGCCAGGCACTAGTACTGTGGTCACTGCTGCGAGAGTACATAAGATCCCTCTTCATTTCCCTTTGCTGCAATTCCAGCATTTGGACCTGGCATGCTGCGGTCTGCAGGATTGCTTCTTAGAATTTTTACTTGATAGTTAAACAGAATTAAGATTCCTCTTTTAGCATCTGACCCACATGGAGTTATGTCATTGTGTACGACCTTTATTTAGTTCAAGAACATATTGGTAAAGACGTAAAAAACCTTGTTCCTATTAATGTAGCTAGCTGAGCTGCCAGCAATGAGTCCAATTCTGCTTTGCCAACTCTGCACGGCTGGTACCACTTGACCCAGGTATTTCTGTTCTGCCTAGTCAGCCTTTCCTTGTACATGAAGAGAACTGGGCTTTGCCCTTCAGAACATGGGCTCTTACTATCTGATAATGAATTGATGGACTCTGCTTTATGATTTGCATGGAAGAAAGACCAAATCCAAACTCCTAGCATTTTCAATTCCTTTTATAAAATCCAGGTCTAAGGCAGCAAAAGAGGGGAAAGGAAGCCAAAGAGTCACAGTAACACACACATATACTCCTCATACTGCAGCCTTAAGTGGCACAATCTGAGGCTGGAGCATTGCACTGGACTAAGGAAATTCTCCCCACAGTATTCTGCAGATTATATTGACAACACACATCAAACTAATGCAATAAGTTATAATTATCACAAATAAATAATGATTATATTCTCTGTGTACCAGAAATATTTGTGCGTTTGGGGGTTGGAACAACGGATAAGCAGTTTATAGTACTTGCTGCTCTTGTAGAGGACCAGGGTTTCATTTCCAGCACCTACATGGTGGCTCACAATTGTTGGTAATGTGTGTGTGTGTGTGTGTGTGTGTGTGTGTGTGTGTGTATGTGTGTGTGTGAGTGTGTGTGATGTTCTTCTTGTTTCTAAGAGACCTGAGAATGTTTTCTCTTTGGACTAGTTAATACCTGATATAATACATCGCTAGTGTTGTATTTTTATGGTTCTTAGAAGGGTTTAGAACTTGAGGTAGGTATGTGATTCTTTTATGATTGCCCAAATCTTACTGGAATGGGTGGCATCAGGAGGGGTATTATTACTCAGTTCAAAGTTTGGAAACATTAGTAGACTTCACATTATGAAAAGTATCACTATTTATATCTGCTTTTTAGTGGTGTAACTTTTAGTAGATTGATTTTATAACTGTACTTCAGTACCTTGACTTGCAGAACTACAGTAGTGTTACTAAGAAAAGCCATTCTTAAGAAGCATTGAGAACAGAGATTGGGGTGGGATTTGTGTTCAGTAAATGTGATATTATGATACTAATGACCCTTATTTACTCATAATCATCAGTAGTAGCAATTATGCTAATATCTTAGAATTTGAGTTCACATAACCCTTTTTGCACTTTGAAGGTATTAAAATAGTTATATGACACAAATAAACAAAATACTGGATTTTTTATGTCTGTTTGACATGAAGATAGGAAGATATGAAAAAATTGATTTTAGAATGCAACTCCCAGCTTGGTTATAAAAAGGAGGGCATAAATCATATTTTAGAAACTTCTACATGTCTGTATACGTGCATGTGCTCCTATGTGTGCTGTTGCACAAGCATGTGGTTGTGAGTACTTCTGGAAGCTAGGCCAGCCTTGAGTCTCACTCTCACGTGCAGTTCACCTTTTCCCTAGTCAGAGACTTTCACAGCCTTTTGCTGGCCTGGAGCTCACCAAGTCAACTAGAGGTCTAGCTAACTAGCAATCCTCAGAATGCTGACCAGCAGTGTCACACGTATGTATTTTCCTGGCGGGTCATTTTTAGAATGTTTTTTTAGAGTGAGTTCAGAACATCATGGCTTGCAAGGGAAGTACTTTTCCCACCAACTGAGCCGTCTTCTCATCTAAAGACATTTACCTGTAAAAGACAAGAGATAGCAATCTTCCTTTGACTTAGTGAGTCAAAGAGAAAAGTAAAGATTTCATTTTCAATCTCTCATCCCTGAAAAACAATCTAAATTTTGAACATAATGAAAATATTGATTGTAATTGTATACCATTATTTTAGCTTTACCTTTATATGTATGTAAGTATGTATATGTATGAAACAACTTAGTTTTCATACTTGGTAATAAATTACCCAGCGATGACAAGTTTCAGTCTTTTACATAATGCTTTTTATCTATCTGTGAATCTATGTACCTATATATCTATCTATGCATCTATATATCTATGTATGTATATATGTGCATATATATATATAAAATCTATGCTCTATGTTTCAGGTTAGAAGAAGAAGACACATAATTTTCAGGGCACATTTGTCAACAATTACTAAAATCAAGCCTGTAGCTACACATATTAGGAATCAAGAGGATGATCAAACTAAAAGTATGTATGCTTAAGTAAAAAAAGATTTTCTATATATATCAAGACAATGTTTGAATATAGTAAAAAGAAGCAAAAGACAAACATTCTAAATAATTATTCTAATAAAAGAAAATCTTTTGCTGCAAACCTAGTAGCACACAAGTGGATTTTCTGATTTTTGCCTGGTGGAGATGTTATATGTCATGAACAATCTGTAATACAGATTTAGATGTCAGAATCCATTGCTTCTGTATATAAATGGAAACCATGTTTACATGGTTTGGTTTGGATCTTTTATCTACCAGAAACCTGAGGCATTGGAAAGCATTAAGCATCTTATTAGTAAATCTATTTTGATCTCAGTGCCAAAGAGAACATGTGAGATAGGATTGAAATGTCTGCAGGTCTGTCTGGCTACCAGAACTTTCCTGAAATATGGTCTGCCCGGCATAGGGCAGAGGAGCTCTTCACATTTTCTTCTGATTGATGCTACTTTCATCATTCCTTTGCCTTTCTTTGTTTCCTTGTTCTTCCTTGCCCTCCTCTCCTGAATGCCTTTTTAACTTCAAATTTGATTTTCATTTCTATCATGACTGTCATAATACCTACATTCAGTTCTCCTCCTCCCACAAGATTCTGTAAAAAGTAACTCTGCTCCACCTATCTGGTATATTCTGTTTCCTCTGAGATTCATTTAATGGTCAACTTTGTATTTTAAAATAATATATAAATAAAACAAGTTCCTACATTTGAATTTCATAACTTTGGCATAAATATCAGTTGAGATCATTTTATGTAACTAAATCAAAACTTTCAGTAAGGGTTCTGAATGAGAATAGTCTATTCTTCTACTTCTGTGATCATTTTGTTAGTGCTGTCTACTCTGTATTAAGTTGTTGAACTCATATATGTGGTTTTATGATATATATATATATATATCATGTAGAACACAAGATATAAAAAAATATACATTCCATGTAAATATATGTTGCTTTCTGTTGTCATTACATTGATAAAGGAGAAGTTAACATGTCAGCCAAAGTAGCTCAGAGATTTACAAAGCAAAACTGAGGCATTTGTAGTTGCAGGTTGCAGATATTTAAGTACAGAAGGACAGCTTGGTGTTGGTAATAAATAGACAGTTCAATAGTGAACAAAAAGCAAGAAATGGTTTGAGAACCTATAAAGTAATTTAAAAGAGAGACAGAGAGACAGAGAGACAGAGAGACACAGAGAGACAGAGAGAGAGAGAGAGAGAGAGAGAGAGAGAGATCAAGATACACACAGTGAAACTTTCAATGTTATGATAGTGCAGATAAACTAAGAGCTCCAAAATCATGCAAAGAAGGACATCTTTATTCTGGAGATGCTGACAGTGAAAGCAAGATTCATTCAACTTGTGATTTGCCTAAAGAACTGGATCATTACAAACTGTGCAGACATCTGTGTCCTTACATCTGACTGTCCACTCCAGGTGCTCAACTCCCCCAATTTAAGGCTTCAGTTGGCCTGAAACAAAGTTTGGCATTATTCTCTACTTTTCCTTCTATTTCTCTTTTAATTTACTGATGCCATTTTGAGTAACTTTTTACTCTATTGCTGGAATTTTTTTCTACATACATAAAACAATTTTTCAAAACTTCTACCTGTTTATTGTTGCGAAATGAGAATTTGGAAATCACCATATACACAAACACCCATCTGGTTTCTTTATCAACTCTTTCTTTTTAAAATTTGCTTCTGTCCTTTTGTTTCTGGAAAGAATTCCAATATCTTGAACTGATAAGTCTATTAGCCGTCATCTAATGTCATGTTCTTGAGGAAAGTATGCTTAACCACCCAGCACTTAGAACAGAGTAACACTGTACCAAAGTCTGAAGAGCTGAACGAAGGTTAGTCCCTGACCTTTCAGTCTTCAGCATGACACTTTGGCTTGCGTTTTGACAAATGTAAGAAGCACTTTTTCTGTTTCAAGGAAATGCAGGTTTCTTTTTCTCTCAAGCTGGAGGCATGACAATTGAACAGTGAGCAACTTACAAGTGCACTAGGTTTGTTCATAGAGTGACCTGGTTTTTGAGTTAGGGTCTGGATTCAAGGTCAACACCTAGGAAAAACAAAAGAAAAGCTTTTGGAAAACAGGCCATTCTAACTCCAATAATGCCATACCACTTATTTGAAAACATGAAGAAGATTTTTTTCCACCAACAAATAACTTATTAATTAGATATAAACTTTTATCATTCATGTCAGTGTTCGCTGACATGTTGATTCTGAGTTTTAGAAACAGGAGGAATAGAATGTTAATTTCTTCCCATATCTGCGCTTAGGACTGGTTGCAGGAAGATTTTCCATTCCCCCATTCTAATCACCCTCTGTAATGGTTGATTACATAATCAGAAGAAATCTCTCTTCACCTCAGTCATTTTTCTCAGTATCACCAATCAAGAATACCTCCCATCTGTCCCACGTACTCAGAGGACCCTTTCTCCTTCTGGCAACCAGGATTTCTTACACCTTTAGCTTTCTACTCGAGTTCAACTTCAGCTTCCAGTTCACTTTCTCACACGGAGGTATCACTGAACCTTTCCCAGTCTGGATCGGTTGTTGTATTCTCTTATCTGAGCACTCCTGGTTTTAAGCAGTCTAGAACTTCACCCTGGCATCACCGATTTGGCTGAGTGCAGCAGCTCACAAGGCTGGTCCCCAGCTTCTTCAATGGGCATGTGACACATATTTTGTTACAAGATTGCCAAGTCTAAGCAGTCTGCAGACCCATGTCAGACATTTGGAACTGTCTCAGTCTGCTGTCGGTAGATGCAAACAACCTTCAGAAAGAAATGTTTTATCTGCCAAATCACAATTACAACAACAGGCATGTATTCTGTGTTTCTCATTTGTCTACAACTTTATATTCATTTCCAACATATATTCGTTCTGGAAAATATATGACATAGATATTTCTAAAAATTGAAAGTTAGAGAGGTTAAATGAATGTCAAAAATTTTGGAGCATATGTCTGGATAAATAAAATACTGTAGTTGGAAATATATTTTAAATGCTCTTTCCTAGGTTATTTAAAATATTTAATTCCTTTTTTCTTAAAGAACTCTCTCTCTCTCTCTCTCTGTGTGTGTGTGTGTGTGTGTGTGTGTATCATTAGATTATCTTTAAAAAGCTGTATAAACTTTAAAGTTCTATGCAAACGATAATTTTATGTTTTATCCTAAATTTATTTATGGATTATATCACACGTATTTGTGTAGCCCAGTAAAACAAACAGCTGATTAAGGGGCAATCATTTCCCAGTTTTAAGGCGTAAATACTATGGATGATTATGAAATAGAGCTCCAGAAACAGATGTGTGCAGCAGCCTTGTTTGTGTGTCTGGTGAGGTACAGTAGAACCTGGCTAAATTACACTAATGAGCTGGAGACCCATTACAAATCATCATGTTTTCCCAGTTAGCGGAGGAGCAACATAGAGAAAAGAGATTACTAAGCAAGCCAGATGATATAAAGGGAAGGAAAATCTTCAAAAAGGTATGAGTCATGTAAAGACACAGATATATACATGCTTGAATGTACATATAGACACATGCAGTGTGATGTAGTGTCGAGTTTTATTATATGATGCTAGGGTTGCTCTAGCATCACAAGTACAGCAATAAGTGCTGTGAATTGGGGTCCCGTCAGTCACGGTGCTTTCAGGAATCGCTCTGTACATACTCTCAGGAAGCACTAATCTTTCGTTGTTGCTCTTATTGTTGCATTTTTATTTGTTTGCTTGTTCGTTTGTTTTCCAAGACAGGGTTTCTGTGTGTAGCCCTGGCTGTTCTGGAACTTGTTCTGTAGACCAGGCTGTCCTTGAACCCATGAAGATTCAGCTGCCTCTGCCTCTCATGTGCTGAGATTAAAGGTGTATGCCACCACACTGTGGGAAACACTATTCTTATCGCCCATTTTCCTTGGGAAACTTAGCTTACACACACACACACACACACACACACACACACACAGAGAGAGAGAGAGAGAGAGAGAGAGAGAGAGAGAGAGAGAGAGAGAGAAAGAGAGATATTTATCTTCCAATTTCTTTTGTGGGGGAAGGAGTCAAAGGACAATATGTATTTAAATCATTATGTATCACACTGACTATTTATAACTATTTGGAACAAGATTTGAGAAGATGTATATCTTACCTCAAAGGTATTTGTAGTCTATCAGACAAAAGATCACATTCATTTTATACTTTAGGAAAAATTATGTCTAGATATTCTACATAATTTGAAGACAATTTACCCTTTCTGTTTTCCTTTCTTCCTTTCTCATTGTTATTAGACTTTGATCCTCTGGCCAACACAACACCATTTTTCCTTTGTTCCATGATTTCAAAATACCTAGGCATTTTACTTTGAACCTATACACTTATTTCTTTACTTGAAAGCAAATGATCCTTCTGGAACTTCAGTCTTCTTGGCAAGGATACCTTATCTGGGCTGCCTTCTAGCTCAGTACTTTGTTGGATTCCATTTGAAAATCCTTCCGTATATCCTTTTGTATATCCTTTGGTTAATGGCCTTACATTGTGCTGTCTACATCTTCATAATGGAAGATCGAGGAGAGCAAAAAGCATGTCCCTTCAGTAATTAGTTACTTCTTTCTATATACTCGATTTCCTATGTATCCCTTTTGAATTGCTCAGCATATTATGTTGATCTGAAGATCAAACAAGAAATTGAGTCTTATAAACATCAAGCACAAGGCATATTACTTGTAAGAAGTCTGTTCATTTTTTTCTTTCTTTATCTAATTCTTTTTTGCCTTACAAGTCTGTGAACTTGTGTAAGATAAATCTCAATATTCCATGGTCATTCATTCCCAGATCCAATATGATTTCTATCACACTCACATACAAAATCAATGGGCTTTTGTTCCAAAAATATTATGAATGAATGAAGACAGTCTCATATGTAAAGACAATTGATTATAAAACATTGCTCATATGAATGAAAAGATAATATAGCCTTCAAAGGGGCATGTAGAAGAAAACTGACAAAGGATTTATGGACAGTGATGCCAGAAACTGGGACGTTTTATTTGGTCTCTACTTTCCCAATGAATCCCCACTGTCAAATCTGCACTGGGAGTATGTGTGATGACTGCATGCCAATGAGAAGCTAGAAAGAAAAAAATTACAAAATAACATCACAAACAATAAATGACAGCACAATTTTAGAGGGCTAAATCCATACAATTAATTAATTTGAGCCTTATTTTTTCCATAAAGTTTAACCTCTTAACATTTTTATTACACTGGGAGAGGTGAGTCCTTTCAGAATACTGGAGAAAAGGAGGGGTAAAGATCTTGTCATCAGGTACTACGAAGTCAAAGCTTTAATGATTGCCCATTGCCAGAGACTAAGGCAGAGTTTCTGTCAGCTAGGACCTGTATTTAGAAACAATATCCTCTCAGGCCGTGGTGGTGCATGCTTTTAATCCCAGCACTCAGGAGGCAAAGGCAGGCAGATTTCTGTGAGTTCAAGGCCAGCCTGTTCTACAAAGGGAGTCCAGGACAGTCAAGGATACACAGAAAAACCCTGTCTTGAAAAAAAAAGAAAGAAAGAAAGAAAGAAACAGTATCTTCCACATCTTACACCCCTCCTACAGTGGAAAGATTGCAAAGGATTGAATATGTGGGGTCAGGAGGAAGAGATTACCTGGCAAGATTTTCAGTCCCACAGTTAACTTTTATCTGTACTCATACCATCAGATTCAGGCATTTATCAGAATCATTGGGTTGTCATATAGGTAGTCATTATAGGAAAGGTATTTGTGATTAGATCTTCCCCCCATTTAGGTGCTGGGCATTGAGATCCCATTTCAAAGATACTAGTTCTTGGAAGTCTTAAACTATGAGCAGAATTTTCTACTCCTCTTATGGGAAATACTGGTAGAGGTCGTTTCGAGCTGAGCGGTGATGTGCACGAAAAAAAAATGACTTAAAGAAGTGGAATTTTATAGCCTGAGTCCCACTGGCTCAGTTTCAAAAGTAGAACCTAGTGTTATAAAATAGGCTCTCCATGATGATTATGGCTACATATAAGATTTCTGTACATCAGGCAGTGAAAGCTGGTGACTCATTTCTGTAAAAGATTTTCTGCGTTTTCAGACCAAGTTCTGAGATGGGTTATTGCTGCTACGGGACTTTGACGAGTTGAAGTTCTTTACTAAGCTGCTTCTCCGTGGATGGATGTAACTCTTTGTGGAGAAGTTCTGACAATTTAAAACTGAGATCAGTTGCAAAAGAACTAAAATGATAGGAAAACATGCATTGCCAGGAATGGGGTTGCTTAAAAAGAGGGACCATTAGTTGGGGTTAGTTTCAGTTTTTAACTGTATTTCAAGGGTATAAACCAAGGTCTGGCACAGATTAAGAAAGGTTCAAAATGAGTTCACATACTACCGACCTAAAAGTACATCTGAAAGATCTAAAACAAAAAGAAGCAAACATACCCAAGAAGAGTAGACAGCAGGAGAAAATCAAACTCAGGGCTGAAATCAATAAACTATAAACAAAGAGAATAATAGAAAGAATCAATGAAACAAAGAACTGGTTCTTTGACAAAATCAACAAAGCAGACAAACCCTTAGCCAAACTAACCAAAAGGCAGAGGAAAAATATCCAAATCAACAAACTCAGAAATAAAAAGGAGGGAAGAAATACTACACCAAGGAAATCATTAGGTCTTACTTCAAAAAAACTGTACTCCACAAAATTGGAAAACCTAAGTGAAATGAACAATTTTGTTGATAGATTCCACGTTCCAAGGCTGAATCAAGATCAAGTAGGCAAATTAAACAGTCCTATAACCCCCGAGGAAATAGAAACAGTCATTAAAAGTCTTCCAACCAATAAAAGCTCAGGGCCAGATGGTTTCAGCACAGAATTCTACCAGCACGTCAAAGAAGAGCTAATACCAATACTCTTCAAACTCTTCAAGAAAATAGAAACAAAATTGGAACACTGCCTAACTGGTTCCATGAGTCCACAGTCACCCTGATACCTAAACCACACCAAGATTTAACAAAGGAAGAGAATTTCACTCCAATTTCCCTTATGAACATGAATGCAAAAATATTCAATAAAATACTTGCAAACCGAACCCAAAATGAAATTTGTGGGACTTTTTACCTCTTTAACAACAATATTCTTCCCTGATTCTTTTTGGTTTAGCAGTAAATTCCAAATTTGTACCAAATGCTATCAGAACAATAGGAAATGTAGAGAGACTAAATGAATTATAATAAATAGGGATATACAATTTGCTCCTGACAGTCTTGGCTTTTTTAAAAGGATGTATGTATATCTTACACAATTGCCATGAAAAAGCATCTAATATATTTTCAAATTCAAATATTATCATATATCCAAGGAGTAAGATGTTACTGTGTCTCACAGGTCTGTAAAATGCCTCATAATATTTTTTTTTCTTTTAAAAGATATGCAAAGAATGGTTTCTGAAGAATTTGGGAAGTTTTATATTAAAGAGCGATGATTAATTTGATTCAATTGAGTGTTTTCCAAATTTATTCAATTATGAATCACTATTTTTATGATACATCTGTTAACATTTAGCAAATTAATAGTGGTCTATAAAAGCCAAGTGGAAATAGTGACATATATAACAATTGTACTGTGGAAGGGAAGAGGCTTACTAGCTAATACTTATGTGTGAGGGTATAAAGACTAAATGTTTCTTTATGACAAAAAATCTGAGGAATATAAGCTTTAGGGTACTTACTCAGCTTAAATATGGAACATAAAGCATGTAACTGCATGCTTTAGTATTAACCGCTGTCAAATCATAAATTCACATTGGGAAACCAACCACTTAATACGCGGTTAGATGTTAACTCACTCTCTTTAATAATGGAACATGTGATCATTTGCTCATGGTAGCAACATTCACATTTCTGTAAAATGTGACTGTAGGAACATGTTAATATTGTTCCAATATGCATATTGTCTTGCATGTTGAACATAGAGTATTCAACAACACTGTCTTAGATAAAAACATTTTTAGTCTTATAGCTTTTCCATCACTTTTAGTGACTGAGATTGTACTAAGGTACAGCATTAATAGCTGAGCCTAAGTGAATATACAGAAGCATAAACCTTGTGGACTTTTAATTTCCAGAGTCTTCCAGACATTGGCTGCCTTCCTGAAGGACCAGGTAGCCTCTGTGTTGCAGTCAGCTGAGAGGATTCAATGGTTTATAAAAAGAAGGAAAACCATGAAGTGCATTCAGATACTTCTTTCCCTCACAGCTCAGCCTCAAAACAAAACAAAACAAAACAAAGAGCAGGCAAGAATAGAAAGAGTATTCTTGGCTGAGCCAGCATGATATGAATGCTGCATTACCAGCTGCTCACTGAGCCGCAGCTGAGCAGATCTCCAGCCTTCAAGCTGCCCCACATCCAGGCCTTTAATTCCGAAATTCTCTTGTGTACTTCCCAAGCAGTAAGCCTAACTTCCTCAGGCTGAATAATTTTTCCAATCTTCCTGGTATGGAAGCTACCAGAACACAGATGATAAGAATGCCGTTAGAAACAATAATAATGAATTCCTATATTTGTACAATTCATAATCATGAAGTCCTTCCCTGTATAACACATAATTTTGGGATTAAACGGCCTGGATCATATTGTTTTGTAGTTGAATGGTGAGGTTGAGGAAAGAAAGGCAATTGGACTAAAGGACCTGACAATATATCATCACACTTAAAGTCAGAAGATTCCATACATAAATGCTGGAAGAGGTGAAGAAGGTTTTTACTTTCATTGAGTTTCTTGAAAATAAAATCCTAGAAGTCTGTTAAACAGATTTCCATGCCTTAGTGTATTTCCTCTGCTTCCAACAGCAGTGGGAATACTACAGGCTTCAGGTAAGAGGGTTCCAATAACTGGGAAGACTTATAAGATATTCTATAACAATACTTCGTGAGTCTCAATTTGCTCACCGAGAAGTCTAGGATCAGAGGAGAAGCTTGAGAATGAACGTTTGTAGGATGAGTCCGAGAACAGTGGTAGGCCTCTGGGTTGCTATTGAGTAACAGTGGTAGGCCTCCGGGTTACTATTGAGTAACCTTGGTGGACCTTTTTCCACACATGCTGAGAAATCCTATTATAGGCCATCCATCAGCCAGTTATTTAGTACATTCAATTACAAGGGGAACACATGGAACTGATCTGCTTTTAACCGAGGATCTAGACATGTGGAATTATGGGTTAGTAAGAATGGCTTAAAAAAAAGTAACAACTGTGGAAGCTAGATTTAGAATTCATGTTACCTTTCTTCTTTCAGAATCACTGGCTTTAATCTAAACCTATCATGAAAATTGCAGAGACATCAAGAGTGACAGGATTTGACAGAAATTATTGAGAGAAAAAAGGAAAGTTACACAAATATTTTCCTCCTAAAACTTGTATGTTATATTATCAAATAGTATCTGGATATAGGTTTCATATTTAAATAATTTTATAAGTTGAATACTAAATAATTCCAGGACATAATTTTTGAAATCCACTAATTTCAATAACATTTTAATTTCTACCTTTTGTTACTCTCTAAACATTTGTCTTATTTCTTTCATTTGAGATGTTGTGGGATTAATTGTTGATATCACGATATTTCTTGAAGTATGGAGAGTTGAAAACACAATGTGGCCATTTACATAATCCTTCAACCCTTTATATAATATCCTATGAAAACTTCTGATAGTTCCCACTTCTTCCTTATGAAATATCTAGCTATCAGGAATTTAGCAGTACACTGAATACTAGGGTACTTTTGGAGCACATCATGCAGATAGTAGGGTTTGTTATTCATCCCTTCTCCATCACAGAGTTAAAAAGGTCTCATTACTGAATTTACTTTCATAATTTTGGATTTGGATCCTAATGAAGCAAAGAGATCTAGTTTTATACCCTCATATAGAATGTTGGCCATGAGGAGAGGCTCTTATAGGGGATTGTCAGACTGGGGAGTATCAGTTTGTGTGCCTGTGCATGGGTGGAGACGGGATGAACACTTGTGTGCAGCTTCAGTGTGTATTTCCCCCACTTTTTCTTTGCTTTTATTTTTATTTATTTGTGCACTTCTTAAAGTATTTTTAAAATTGCAGGATAGCTCCTAAACCCCGTGTTTTCTTGGAACGTTGATGGTACAGGACTATTTTATTAATTAAAAATCAGGTCATCTTTGATGCCGCCACAGCTGTGTGATCATGGCACTGCCTGTTATGTCAACATTCTTTTTCTTGTCTCAAAAATAAAAGTTTGGACTGCTATGTTTCCCGGAATGAAATCTAAACTCCTGGGACAGAGCTATTTTCCTCTCTAAGCCCGAACCTCCGGAGTAGCTGGAAGTGTATGTATGAACTACCATGTCCTGATTTAAAAAAAAAAAAAACTGCTTTAAATATTCCATTGCAGAATGATCAAGTTCTGCTCTGGCTGACTCCTGGACATTTTGTAGCCAGACTCAGACCACAGTGATAATGAGTGTCCTGGTTGGTTTTTTTGTCAATTTGACACAAATCTGTACATTTCTTGGATGAGGGAATCTTAACTGAGAAAATGCTTCTATAAGACTAGCCTGTACCTAAATCTGTGAAGGCATTTTCTTGATTAATGGTTGTGTGGAAGAACCTAGCCTTCTGCAGGAAGGTAGTCCTTAGTTGTTTAAGAAAGCAAACTGAGAAAGCCATTAAGAGCAAGCAAGTAAGCAACATTCCTTTATGGCCTATGGTTCAGTTTCTGACTCCACATTTACACTTGAGTTCCTGTCATGACTTCCTTAGCTGATGCGACTATAAGATGAGATCATCTATTTTCTCCCTAAGTTGTTTTTGGTCAGCGTGTTTTATCACAGCAATAGAAAACCTAACTAAGAGATCTAGTGAGGTAATACATTATGTTACCTTTTTAAGAAACTGGTATTTTGGTGTACAAGGAAAATCACATACTAACATCTCCATGCTTAATGTTGTCATTTATGAAATGAAATGTTTTATTATTTATTTATTTATTATTTTTTTTGTGAGGCGCCCTCATGGCAGTGGTCAGCACTTCAGACAGCCTCTGTTTAGGTGAAACAGAGAAAACATACCTAAAAATAACTTCTAAACATTTTATTTTAAATTATTATTTACTGCATCCTTTTTTTTCCATCTGAAAGTTTGCCAACCGTCCTGCTTGAAATGAAGAGTCCTACCACATAAGCCACTTAAGCATAATGGACCATTTAAGTCCATCTTTTCTCACTGGGTACTACTTTTACCAACCGGTGCCTCTGTATTATTTTTCCTATGGTGTACTCCTGAAGCTGACCACTAGATGTCTCTGTGATTACATGCTGGGCCAAATCGGACACATGGTCTACCTACCACATCAGTGAAGATTAACCTCAGAGCATTCCTCAAAGTCCAGATTCCTACTATCACTACCATAGCCTGCTCTACAATAAACTAAGATCTGGGCTCTAGATAGGCTGTTTGACTGACTGTTTCTATGTGATTGTGTAACTTAATCTAAACAGTTAGGTCTATCTGTCCCCAAGAGATTCTGTGGGTGTGAAAGTTCCATTTCAACTAGTCATGAGAAAGTCGATAGGCATATATATATATATGTATACACAAAAAAAAACAAAATAATCAATCAAAATATCACAGTGACTTACATGCATGAAAAATTTTAGGAGATGTTTAGTTTTTATATTGAAGTAACTGTGGGTAGAATTGTCCCAAGATCTCTGGCTACAGATGTCTTCTCCATTGAACCTTGGTTTATGGAACTGTCATCCTTCAGAGCCCCTTTCCTCCTTTTCATTCTTCCTTTATTTATTTATTTTTTATATTCTCACTTTCAAAAGTAACTTTATCTCAGGAAATAACAAGATTTCATATTGGAAATTGTCTATTTGTTTTTAACATAGTGGTGAAAAAGTAGCCTATATAACAGGTTCTCAGTAAATGCTTTTACTAACATTTTACCAGATGAGGAGGACAATGTGTTTGCATAGTAGAAATGTAAAATTATTGGTTAATATAAATTGTTATTGATATACATAACTACATTAATATGGTTACATATTTAGAATTGTTGAAATTAACATCTTTAAATTTTGGAAATAATTGTGTTTGCTTTTAATATTATTAAACTAATTCTAATGTGTCTGAGAATACATGTTCATATCTGCTGAGGCAAGTATGAGAATGTATTCTTTTTTTAAAAAAATTATTTATTTATTGCTTCAGGTTACATCTCCAATGCAGTGCCCTCTTTTCACCCTTCCCAGTCCTGCCCTCCCACTCTCTACCCCCTAACCCTTCCATCCCACTCCTCTGGAGTGGAGTGTCCCTACATAACAGTCCCCCACCCCAGTTCAGCAGTCATATGAGGGCCAAGAGCCTCCTCATACACTGGGGGCCTACAAGGCAGCACCACTAGGGAAAAGTGTCTCACTGACTGTAAGAAAAAGTCTATGTTCCTGTTCCCTATGGTGCATTGGTTGTAGTATAGATATCCTGTACTATATAGCTAAAATCCGACTATAAGTGAACAGATGCCATGAGCATTTTTCTGAGTCTGGGTTAGCTCACTCAGGATGAGCTTCTCTAGTTCTATCCATTTGGCTGCAAATTGCATAATTTCCTTGTTTCTAATAGCTGAGTAGTATTCCATTGTGTAGATGTACCATAGTTTTTTTAATCCATTCTTCAGTTAAGGGACATGTGGGTTGTTTCCAGTTTCTAGCTATTACAAATAAGGCTGCTATGAACATAGATGAGGAAACTTCCTTGTGATTCGGTGAGGAGTCATTTGGATGTATACCCAGAAGTGGTATGGCTGGGTCCCGAAGCAGAGCTATTCCAAGTTTTCTAAGATATTGCCATACTGACCTCCATAGTGGTTGCACAAGCCTGCACTCCTACCAGCAATGGAGGAGAGCTCACCTTTCTCCACAACCTCGCCAGCATGTGCTGTCATTTGAGCTTTTGATCTTAGCCAGCGAATGTATTCTTAAATCTGACAGTGTCCCCCAGTCTCCATGTTTGCCTTACATGAATTCCAAATAATATAGTAGTCATGTAAAGACAAGTTGAGAGGAAATAGTAAATAAATGCTTTTAGCAGATTTACACCTGCAAGAAAATCACATTTTTTAGAAAAATAGTGGTATGCTCAGATTATCTGGAACCATTTTGAAATTGTCATATTATATTCCTTTTAGTTCTTTATGAAGATATCCCTTCCTACAAAGAATATCATAACAAAATAAAACTCAATTCCCATACATCTCAAATGGTTACAGACTCACATGGGATAAGAGGATAAAACACTGCCTGTTTGTTGTGATTTTTTTTAACAGTCTCTCCTGGTGTATTTGGTGAGTAGTTCAGTAGATCACGCTGATCTTCTTTCCTGAGGTACAGTCATTTCCTTAGGGCAAGAACAATAGTTGTTAGAAACTGGCACACAGCTGTCTGAATTTACTTTTCAGCCACTTGAAAGTGATCAAAATGCCTACAAAAGTTTACTATCTCAAGTTATTTTCTAGTATCAAAGAAGAAACAGAAAAACCTGGCATTTTCAATTCCACATGGTATAAAAATGGCTGATAATAACTCACAATTACTGATCTTACTATGAGTTGTAAATTATATGGCACTGTATCTTTAAAACAATAGCATGCATTTATTAAGTGCCTTTTATATACCAGCTACTGTTCTTTGACCTTTGGAATAAATAAATCATGCACTCCTCAAAGCCAACCTTATTACTGTTGCTGAGGCACAGAAAGGTTAAAAAACTTGTTAGTGCCTACAAAACCAGACTTCAACCCAGAGAGTTTAGCTTTGCACTCCCTGGATCATTCACTTCCTGGGAAAATTTTGAACGCTTCTAGGGTTGCTTTCATTGATGTGGTTTATTCCCTCTCACTGCTTATTTTCTAAACAGCATCATTGGCCAGTTTAGCCAGATTAACAGCAGCATCAATTTAAGCCTATTTTGTCCTCCAATTGAAACTCTCAGCAATCATTTGATTTCTTACATCTGTTGCACATTGAACATTGAGTAGATCAGGAGGGTTTTTCAGTTGCTATATTTTATTTCTTGTTATTCATGGTTAACCATTACACATTGTACAAGAACTAATAAGGGCATTTTCAGATCTCCTCATGCCTTCTCCTCCTCCTGTGTCTATGTCCCCTCTTCTATTAGTTTCATTAACTGCCTAGAAAACTACTTTCTATTTTCATGTCATTATACAAACAAAAATTTATACATCTTTATAAAATTTAGAATCCACAAATGAGAGACAACATGTGATGTACATCTTCCTAAGTCTGAATTGTGTTCACATAACATGATAATTTTCAGTTGTACCTGTTTTACTTTGCATCATTTAATATCATTTTTATTGTTGATATGTATATATATATATATATATATATATTTCCTCTACATACCTCTGCTGAGAGTCTTCTTAAAACTTTCTGCTTACTCACTACTATACATATACTTTTGTTAATTAGCTTAAGAACCACAGTAATGTCCCCAAAATGAGGCACAAGATAACAGATCAATCACATAGTCATTGTTCCTATTAAGTAGAAGGCAGGGTTTCCAGGCTTGACTTCAAGCTGTAATAATGCCATGCACCTTCACAAAACTTCATCACAGACGTCTAATTGATCATTCAATTTTTCATTTACATACATGTTTCTCTTCTCTTTGGACATTGGTGGTCCAGACCACACAAATTCCATGAAAGGTGTTCACAGCTTAATAAATAAAGGATATACTGAGCATCAATTTTTCTCCTATAAGGAGAGGCATGCTACTGTATGTATTGTTTCCTTTCTTCTTTATGGTACTCACTGTTGCATAAATTGCAGCTTTAGGGACCTTGAGTATTCTTTAATTCTTTAGGTTCAGCAAGTATGTTGTATCTATATACTGAATTTTAGGATTTTATTTGATAAATAATATAAAATTCAATAGTTATGCAAAGGGAAAAGAAAGAGAGAAAAAAGAAAAAGTATACCATTTCATTGCCTCTGGTGTGATCTTTATCTAATTGAAAGGATATTATTGTCCACCAATATGACAAAACTAAAAACATTTGAACATTTGCAAAAGGCACTCAAACCTTTCTGTGAATTTTCATGGAACTACAAGGTAATTTCTCTTCTCATAGCTGCAACATAGCTCATCAGCAACATCACCATCACTGTCATAACCATCATCACAATCACCATCATCTTTACTACCACAACCTTCCACATCACTACCACCATCACCACCATTACCAGTCCCATCACCACCAAAATCATCATCACCATCAATAGCATCAAAAAACCGTTAACATCAGCATCACTATCACTCCTACCACCACCAGTGCCCCTCCCACCACGACCACAATCACTATTACTATCATTATCATTATCATCATCACCACTATCACTAACACCACCACCAAGAACAAAATTTCTGGTTCTCCCTAGACATTTTTAGTGTTGGTTATGAAGAACTCTGAAAGTGTGTTAGTAAACATCAGACTTTGCCCATCAAAAAGAAACATCTCATTTTAAGTTTTCATTGTCTAAGTGCCTGTTCTTGTTAAAAATTTACTCAAAAGTGATAAATGATACATTTATCTACATGGTTACAGATGAGTCAAAATTAACCATAACTATTTTTTTTTTCATATCCAGTACATTCAAATTACTAGTTGATTCTTCAAGTTGGCCTTAAAAATACAATTTAGAAAACTATTTAAAATGACCTAGACTGTAGAATTAAATTGTTAAATTATTTACCTGTCTTTAAATTATCTTAAATTGGTTGGTGGTGTAAATCCTTATCTGACATTATAAATAAGCACACACAGGCACCTGATGGATTTTAACCAGCTTTATCCTAGATTGTTCAATCTTAGCCCATCTAAACTAGCTTATAATTCTATTTCTGAATAAAGCCCCATATAATATACATTTTGTACCCTTGTGTGGTTATTCTCCATGTTACTCCAATGAGGTTCTTTTCTCAAATCCATGGTGTGTGTCCTCCTTCCTGCTCCTCTGATTTCTTCTCTCTACCCAAGATCCTCTCTGCTTCAAAAGCCTGGACACCTTAGTACATCCTACCTCTGTCTTTGCACAATCTCAGGTCTCAGCATTTACTCAACCAATCAGAGACAATGGTTAGCAAGTAAAGTAACAGACAGCAAGCAGACCTCTAGGACAAATTAATATTTATAATGCATAATATTACCCCATCATAGACCAGACCTGAAATGGCATCAAGACTCCTGGAAATTTCCTACAAATATTCTGTAATCAAGTCTTGATTACTCTTCTTTTCTTTCCCTAAACTTCTCTCTATGTTTTTGGATTCCATGTCATTAGGATGTCTTCTCTTTCCAAGGGATGCCAGATGTGTTTTTCCTTGAGGCTTCATACTAGCTACTGCCCTCCTGTCACTCAGATTATAGATGAAAAATCTCTTCTTTGGATAAGCTAATTCAGCTTTCTAATCAGCAGTAGACAATTTGCTATATGAATTCCTTGAAAAACATATTACTGTGTTATTTTGTTGTTATTATTCATTTATTGACTTAGCTATTATTTATGAATGATGGAGTCTAGTTCTAATAGGAAAAAAACTGTCATCTCTTATTCATCACTGTGTTACTGGGTTCTAAAGGTGTGTGAGACATAGAAATTACTAAAAAAATTAAAAATAAAATAAATAATAAGTAAAACCATCAAAACTGAAAATATGATTTATGATTTCAAATTACTATAAAAGACAAATTAAACTGCGCTGGAGAATATCCAAATCCACCTACCATCAGTCACTCCCCTTTCTGTGTCTTTTCTGTTTGTTCTGTTTCTACAGTTAAAGGGTAATGTGGCTCTCTTCTTAAATAAGTAAGCTATTTTGTTTTTAAATAAATGATTGAAATAGCATTAAGATTCTTGTTTTGTCTGATGGTTTTGTTGTTGTTTGCTTTGCTATGGCTCAAACCCACAGTCTCACAAATGTTTTGAGACTAAGCTCCACTTCTAATCCTAAGACCCAAACTTAAAGAGGACTAGTGGCTTTCTGTTTTGCATTCACAGGTATCAATAATTATAAGAGATTGCTATTGAAGATAATTAAATGTTTTGTCACCATGAGGAGAGAGGCCATGGAAGACAGGCAACATGTCTGGATATTTCAGCATGCCTCCCACCAAATCCTCATCATTTGAATAACTCCAAACTATATGATATGGAACAAATAATTGACAAGATGAATCTTGACCAAGAGAACCTTGGGAAGTTATTGTTTTAAGGCACTAAATCTCAATATAATTTTCTCCTCAGCAAGAGATGACTGAAATATATAGATGATATTAAATTCATGGTTCAGGAAGGGATTAGGGCAATAGACAGAGAGCTTGCTTGTTTCTAGAGGAAAATAACTCTTGCCTAGTTACAAAGCCTTTGAAAACTCACTATGGGCTCCCAAAGCAGCCAAGGGAGCACATACATGGGTTACGCATTTCTGTCAGTTCACCATTGTAGCGCTATAAAATAAGACTACTTTGAGGGCTATTTGCATAGTGATGCTTCAGCATAGCATTAACTGGCAGAAGAAATTGCAGGTGAGACAGTGCCAAGAGGTAGTGCTTGCAGATCCAGTTTGAACTAGAATACTAACTCATGGAAATAGCCCAACAAAGGACATGAGCCATCAGAATCTAAATTGTATGACATAAGCTGAAGAATAGAAAGTGGAAAGGAAATCAGCATTGTGAAAGGACAGACATCTGGAAAACAACCAACAATATGTTCTAACTATATTCTACCCAATGCTGTCTTCATGGTAAGAGCCCCATGACTGTCCATAAGGACAATCTAAACATTGCCCCTTGTTCTGTACATGTCTCCTCAAACATAGTTTCAAATTTTTCAAATTCTAAAGTTAATCAGCTTTCAAAGAATGCCTTAGGCAACATTTTTAGAGTGGCTTGCCTTTCGTTTTGTTGTAAACAAACATCTGAAAGGAAGAAATGTAAAGGAGGGGTGTTTATTTTGGCTTCCTAACCATCATGGTGCAGGAAAAGGAAGGTCCCTTGGTCACGATATGTTCATAGTTAAGAAGCAGAGACTGAACAGGAGGTGGGTGTGTGATATACGATTTTTTTCTCATTTAATAGAATTTTATTCTACTTCAACTCTTTATCATTACATTGCAATGAATTTGACATTAGCATGTTCATTTTATTATCCAAATCTGTTGCACATAGTATTCAGGGACAGGGCATTAATACACGAATACATGAATTCTTTATCTACATGGAAAAGAACAAGAAAGGTTATATTCCTTTTCAGTACACTAGTCTAGAAATTTTCAAAAGATTGATTTCAAATATACATAATCATTTTTACTGAATATGTAAATAATTACACTGGCTACTTATTGTTGCTGATACCAGAGGGACTATGCAATATCAGTAATTAAATACATGGATATGTCTTGTTATTTTTTTATTTTTTTTAAATATTTTATTTTTTTTTCTTCAAGTTACATCTCAGTCGTGATATACAATTTTAAGGCCTGACCTGCCACCTTCCCCTATGACCTTCTTCTGCCCATGAGGCTCCACTACTTCCTAAACAGCCCACTGCCTTTCTAACAGTGCTATTCCCTTGGGACTAGATGAGCACATGAACCCATAGACGATATTTCACATCTAAACATTAACAGACAGTATTTCAATTCAGAAGCTTTAAAAGAAGTTTTTATACTCCAAAGGCCTTAAATGCTGTGAAATTGGGCTCTCTATCCAAAGAGATCCTTTCCCTTACCCTATTTCCACTCCTTGTATCTCACATCATGTTCTTTCTAGAGGATCTAGAAAGAGAGGTGATATGTTCACCTCTCTTCATAGTACAAATCTCTTCTCTATAAAACTAGAGTAGCACCTTTTTGTTATCATGATACATTGTAAATTAAGTAATTAGGAATTTGTTAAACACTTTGGAGATGCTAAGTATTCTTATTATTTCAAGGTTAATTTACTTCTTTTTATTCATTTTTAATTTCTTCATCAAAGTATCATTCAGTAAGAACTGTTTGGTGCATCAAATGTCTATAGGCCTTTCTTTCATTATCAAAATTGTGAGAATTTGCCAACCTGAACACTTTTGTATCCCAATGTTCCAGTATAAACATCAAACCACACCTTACTCAGCTCCAAGCCCACTAAGAACAAGCTGAACTCAGGACATGAATTCATTCCTGTATTTGTCTGTAACAATCTTTTAGCAAAAACACAAAACAAACAAACAAACAAATACTACGCAAGCCAGGCCATAGCTCTAACTAGTAACTTGGCCAAATGTTAATTTAGTCTTCCTTCCCTGGAACATTTTACACCTGTGTGGCAATTTCTCATCCTCCAGTTTCAGCCAGCTAACTCTGCCATTCTAGAAAGGGCACAACTATATGTCAAGTTGGAAGACTGATGGGATGCACTTTTCTTGTTTATAAAAGTAATCCCAATGACTCTTGAATGATGCCTTTTAAACCACTCTCTACTTAGAGCAGAGTAACTGAATAGTTAGCTTCCATCTCCTGATATAGCCAATGACAACCAGGTATCTTGACTTCTTTCTATACTATACATTTGCATTCTAAAAATAAGATTTAATGTTGCTTGAGGGCTAAATTATTTATGGGTTAAATTATATAATTTTGCCCATCCACATTTTACCCACTATTGTTCTGTCCTTGGCTCTGGTTCTGGAGCCAGGTGTTTACCCAGTCTCAGGGTTAGCACTGATGGAATGTGGATGGAGGAATTCACAGGGTAGCCAAAGTGAGTGCACTTTGGCTGAGGCCAAGGTTCCAATTCCAGAGCTTCTGGTCTGGCCTGTGGCTAACGGAGTGCTACTGGCCAAAGGGACAGACCAGGAAAGAGACCCTGTTGCCCTAAAAGTGTTTTAGCTCCTTTAGTTTGATCTGTTTACCAAAACAGTTATGGCCCAGCCTTGGCAGCAACACAGGGCACAGAGAGACAAGTACAGAGAGAGGGGTCCAGCAGGCAGGGACTCAGTGGGTCCAGAAGGCCGTGCCCCTAGCTGTGAGAGCAGGGCTTGTCAGAGCAAGCACTGGAGGTTCCTTGGATAAAAGACAGCCCTTAGTAAAAGTAGTCAGGGACAACAATGACAACAGACTTTTATTTAGTGTATCATATAAAAATATATAGCTTTGGGGCAGTAGGAAAATTTTAAAGGGGGCTTTAGGATTGGTCAATTTTGATGCTTTCTTTGCATGGGGGATAGGTGACTCTCCTACAGCCAGGTTGTTTACAAGCTTGAGGGCCTTGCAAGTACCCAGGGAGGGAACATTCTTACCAGCCTGCCAACATTGAGGACAGACCCTTGTTCAACCTTCAACTTGTTTGCCTGTTTTCCATGGGCGTTGTTTACGGCCTTAGCTACATGGCACATAGGAGATTCACAAATGCCCAACAACCTACTGCTTTAAACATATCAATTTTATTTATCTTGTGAAATTTCAGATATCCTCCAGGAATATTGAATGTTTTGTGGAGAAGCATGACCCCAGATGTGATCTATTTGAAAGGGCATTTTAAGGTACCTTGTCACCTTTCTTCAGGGTTGTAGGGTGATTAAAGAAAATTTTCATTATATGAACACCTGAAAATTCCTTACCTATTTAAATCAAACACCCTGAAAACCCAAATTGGTATCCTCTTTCAGTCACTTCTTTAGCTTCTGTGTTCTGTAAACCCCAATTGTGGCCGTTTTTCCAAACAGGAAGCAGACTGTGAGTTGTTATAGGCCTGTCATTATTCTCAGCCCCAGTCTCTTAGTACTAGGGATTTTTATTACTCTAATGCCATTTAAACATTATTAATATTCCTTCCTGCCATATGTTTCATCAAGTACTTTCTTTGCAAGACAATAATCTCGACTGACAGCACTTTATATAACAGTGAAAACTTCGTTCTTCAAGCATAAAAGTATGGGGGTAGTGAACTCTTCCTCATCATAATCATAATGCATGAGGCAGTGGGTTAATGATATTAATAAAACTACACCCACACTTCTATCTGTGTTCCCTTTTCCTGAAACTCTTTTTTGTTCAGTTGTATCTTCCTGATCAGGTTTAGGTTGGCACCTGCAGTTTTCGAGGTTATTAGTTTCCAGGCACATATTTCCCCTTCATTTATCCAAATCCTTTGCCTTTGTTTCTTTCTCTGTCCATCTGTGCTTCATAATGTCTCCAGAGTAATATGTCTCAGATGTATTTCTTGTCATTTTTATAATTAAACCATAAGCTGACACCTCATCTCCACAAAGACGAGCTTCTAAATTGAGTTTTTTAAATACAGCCTAACAACAGTTGTTTGCTTTAATACTTTCAGATATGATTTTTTTAAATGTTTATTTGTTACTTCAAATTACATCTCCAACACAGTCCCCTCCCTCCACCCCTCCCAGTCTCACCCTCCCACCCTCTCCCTTTCTCCAAGAACTCATAGTCATTTTTTTAATAATTAGGCCACAATTATGAAAATTACATGGCACAACATATATTCCCAATGTCCAGTCCACACATACCTGGCAACCGACATCAATACTCTATTATCCATCCATCTCCATGAGTTTTAAGCTCTATACCTATCTCAATTTCCATCCTGACTTGTATTACCAGCTTAAAAACAAGAACCTGACAGATGCTATGAATCAAATGGACCTAACTGATATAATTTTGTTTGATGTAAAAAGTTAAGAATAGAAAAAAGTTTTAAAAACCCTGAATAAAAATCAAGCCTTATGACACATGAAAGTGCTCCTAGCACCTGGCCCATTTTCCTTGCTCTAAAACAGCAGTTGAGTATCCCCAGCATGTGTTTTTTATTCACAGCACAGCTGTTTGTCTGTGAACGTCTAAACTGTCCCTTTCAGCTACCTTGATTTCTGCTTCTCTATTAATCTTCAGAATACTTTGAAAAATATTTTTCATTGTTAAAAATCTGTCCTAATCACTACTACTTGATATCTCATCATTCCTTATTACTACCCCGCATTATAAAGAGATATGTTTTCACACTACAACACTACTACTACTTTTCAACACCACTATACCATTCACAACTCTCTAAAAGAGAGAAGTGAACCATAAAGAGATTGTTATTTTTCATTTTTGCACTGAAGTGAGTACAGCATTGTTGAAACTAACGAGATAGCAATGCCTGGAGTACACTGTTCTTACACACTGTTGCCAATGGGCTTCCATTTCAGCTATGTTAACTCCTAGATGGATCGCCATTGGTGAACTGCTTATTTTATTTGAATACTGTTTTCATTGGTAAAGTGGTGAATTACTTCATGAAAAGCTGTTGTAAATATATATTAATGCCACAGAATTCTTTTTATAGCATTAATTTTGTATAATATAGTTCAGTTGTGATTAGCAGAAAATTCCTTTAAAAACTCCCAAGAAATGGAGACATTCAGGAAACTTCAGGAGTGGGTAGATCTAATATTCAATGAATTAGCCAACCAAAAACACCACCAAAGATTTTGGTTTCTGCTCTTTTTGCCTTATCATTTTCCAGATTTGAGACTCAACCTAAAACACATGGCCTCATCAAGATGTTTGTAGTAATCTGAAGAATGAGCTTTGCACTAAGTTGTTTACATACTTCTCATTTGTATAATGAGGGAACTTTCAGTAGATGAGGTCCTAGCAGACTTCCTTACAGGGCCACACATAACCACTGAATCACAGGGCCTTTCCTACACTGATGTCTGTAACTAGAAAATGATTATTAAAGTTGGTTGGAGTTGATCATGATTACTGTCCTGGGATGGCAGTACATTAGATTCTTCAGAAGGCAGTGTGACCCTGGTACTGTGTAATACAGGCAGTGTCCTGTCAATGCAGAGGTATGAGAGTACACGCAACAGAGCAAGTAACCAAGACCTCCTCTATGAACCTTGTACTTTCTTCTCTCATTGCTCAACTCTATGGAAGACAACATTCTACTCTCCCATGAAAACAGTTCTCTTTTCACTGACCGTTTATCTTCTCAGCCACTGTCGATATCATTATGTATTCTTCAGTATCCTTTTGAAGGCACAGGGTTTGTAATACTTGTTTCATGAACAATATGTAACAAGAGACCCTAGGGGCAAGTGGGTCAGTTATCAGCCTCACTCTGCTCCAGTCTTACAGCCCCAAACTCCTTCCTGCTTAATTAAAACCCCAGGAGGACAGCACCACTGCAAGTCACTTCATCTTCCTGGATCAACAATGATGCTGATTTCACATTCATAATTAATTCTCCCCAGCATTAAGAATGGAGCTTCGGCTGATTAAGGATTCTTGGCGATTACTGCAGATGTCTGATTTGCTAAAACAACAGCCTCCATGCAGTGTCTTCTTGATCTACATAAACTTGGATGCAGAAGATGAGAAGAGGCATTTTAGGTTCCCCTAAAGAATCTCACTTGACATTTAGCAAGAGACATTTGTTAGAATGTCAGTTTGATAAAACTGTTTGCAGGAGTCACTCAGCATTTGCCACAAAGCTATAACAATTGTTAAGAGCCATAATTACTACAGGCAAGTTTAAGTAAAATATATTAGTAGAAGACTTAGGCAAAATACCCCCAAGCAAGTAACCATGCTTCTTCCGTCTTCCTGTTGAATTAGTGTTGCCGTGACACACTCCAAATATCTTGGCAGCAAAGTTATCAGTAGCTGAGAAGGCAGGTAGAAGTCAGTCATGTTCTTCAAAAGGATGAGCAGAAAGGGCTGCAGACATAGTTCTGTATATATGAAACAAAGCAGGGGAATGAATTTTGTATGTCATATCATGCTAACCATAATTAAATAAAAAATAATAGTGACAAATATTTGGATAGTGTTTTCTATGAACATCTATAATGTTATATAATATTTTCATATCAGGGCTCATCTCACGATTCCAATCCTATTGGAGAGGGAATATTAATATCTCTACTTATACATCATGGCACTAACATGGAGATATTTTAGGACATCACCGAACATCATAGTAGTACTTGCCCTCCAAATTACTTACTTCATAACCTTGTTCATAGCTGCTACATCTTCTTATTTTATGTGTTCTATTCTTACATATTGTATTATATAGATGTGTACTATGTAAATGCATATTGTATCAATGTGTGTGGAACAAGCTCTTTGCTAATCTATAGAAATGTAGCAATAGACTAAAATTTGTTGACAAATCTTTAATATTACATAAGGTATGCACTCTTATGGGTACAGGACTGTCTTGGTTAGTTATCACTATGACCTCACACTTGGAGATGTGTACCTATCAACTCCTTGAGATGCTTTTGGGCTTGGCAATGGAGGATTGACTGAACAGCTTAACATAAGTAGAATCAAGAAATCATACGGGAGCCTTGGATTTGAGAAGGTGAATTCTTGATAAAACAAGAAACACCAACCAAACTAAGACATGTTCTACACTTTGTTTGGAGAAAGTCACATGTTAGAATAAATGTTTTTCTAAGCATTCATTCACTCATTCAAAGAAAAGTTTTTTTGTAATCAATTTTCAGTGGAAACTTTAATTGTTGTAGAAAGGCAAAAAGGACAGTCTTCTTTTTAAAGGCTCACATTAAAAGTGACAAAAGAGTAATGGAATTGCACAGTATAATACAATGGTACTCAGAGAGGCAAGATCTATTACTTCCTCACAAGCCTGCTTTTGAACTGCCTCTGAGTCTTGTTGTGGCTCTATTTGTAGCATAGTACCTGGGAGACAGCTTTGTTGCCCCCAAATCACTTCTGAGAAATGTAGACATTTGAAAGAGGACCCCTGCGGAGTGCTTGGAAGGTTTCAAGGAAAGTTGCCTCATTATTATTTCAAGGTTCTATTCTCTCAAAATGCCTCCTCCAAAGCTATCAAGGGCTCTTCTTCAGACTTTCAGAAATGCTCTGCACATGAAGTGAGACATTCCTGGAAAGGAGCAGCAGTTTCTCTGTGGCACATACTGCTTCCCCTACATTCTTTGTGTGACAAAATGCCTTTTGGGCTTTGTATTTTTCTTGTTGTGTCAAGAAAGGGCACAAGATAGCATCTCTAAAGGTGGAGGGGCTACTTACATGACTATGAAAGGACTGGGGAAGTACATACTTATAATTCTAGCAATTGGAATTACTGTGAGATTGAGGCCATCCTGGGCTATGGAGTCAAACCTTATCTTTAAAAAGAAAAGAATTATATATGCATATATATATAATTTATTAACATAATATATATAAGAGTGAGAGAGAGAGAGAAGGAGGAGGAGGAGGAGGAGGAGGAGGCAGGGAGCATTCAGTGATGCTGTAGAGGTAACACCAGAGTGGAAATGGAAATGGAGATCCTGGAATTGGGTATTTAGAACCCTTTGACTTCAGGTTTCAAAACTAGCCAGGAGTCACAAAACTGCCATGATATTCTTTCTTTGTGTCAGTTTATATGTGTACTAACTGAGAAAAGCTTATGTAGAGTTATTAATGGTCACAGACAGCCATATATGCAGTGTACTTGCATAGTAGTTAGCAGTCGGTGTGACGGTCACAGGCAGGCAGCATAGGCAGTGCACTTGTACAGAAGCCAGAAGGCAGTGTGAAGGTCACACAATGTCCTTTCATATTATTTAAAAGTCTGTAGCAGGCATATTTTAAAAATCTTGACAGTGTTTACATCTCAGGCTCTGTCTCATAGCCTTCCTGGGTTTTGTCACATGTTTATGCTAGACTGTCCTTGGTGTTGCATAAGGCCAGTATAATCATGATGTCTTGGCTTCTCAGCCCCATCTCTTACATCCATTTATTCTCAGATACTTTTTCTGATTGTACTAGTATTGTCTTATATTTTTAGTTCAAATCCTCAAAAAATATTTGATCGTGGTCTGGAGAGATGGCATAGCTGTTTAGGGTATATAGTGAAGTTCATTCTCCAGCACCTTTCTACAGAACTGTCTGTAACACCAGGGGATCTGATGCACCCTCTTCTGGCCTCTGCTGGCACTGTATTTACATGACACACACACACACACACACACACACACACACACACACACACACACA
>CAJQZJ010000753.1:4097801-4129605 GCA_907164525.1 Lophiomys imhausi | reverse complement strand
ACACACACACACACACACACACACACACACACACACACACACACACAATCCTAGTGAATTACTGTCTCATTTACTAAAATCCAGATCTCATTGTGCTTTGAGAATAGAAGAGACTTAGATTAGCTAGGGATAGTTTGTATTCTTTAATAATCAAGTAGTGAGCTCAATGTTATCACCTTCAAACAACTAACTGAATTGTGAATTTGTCAAATCAACAATGCATATGAATCTGACTGTCTCTACTCCAGTCCTTTGTCGTGTTATATGCTGAAGATAAATCTGTTTTATTTATTGTTAGTCACTAAGATAAATCATGAGAGAACAGGATTATTCTTTCAAAGAAACCCTTCCCTAGAAACCTGCAGCATAACTTACTGTTTCTGTCTTATATTCTGTATATGGGCATTAGGAATTGTGATAATATGCCCTGTGATGGTCAGAATTGTAAAAACACTCAATAGTACTGATAGCATTCCATTACAATTTCCCCAATAATTGTGCTATTTTAATGATCATGTAAACCGGCCTATTAATGAGTTACTAGACTTTTACTCAGCTACAATTATCTATTTCTATTTTAATTCACTATTGGCATTCTCTAAGGAAATGCCAAAATGCTTTCCATCTGGAATTATGAGTCCTTTATTTTTGTTGGGAAAAGCTGTGCTCCTGGGAACCTCTTAAGTTTGTCTCATTACTCCAATGTGTGCTTCAGAAATTGGAAAACATCAGAGGCTAAAACATATTAAATAGCACCAGGGATATGTGAGGTTTTTTTTTCTTTTTTTATGAAATTCAATGTGAAATATCACAACTGTGCTGTAATGTAGTTAGGTATCCATTAATAGGGATTAATACTCATATTTAAAAAAAAAAGAACCAATGAGACACATCATTTTTAAAGTCACTGAAATTACACTTCAGGTAGTGTGGCTTCAAGCCAGTGGTGTATTTTGCCATTGTCATGAAAACTTGAAGAGAAAGGGATTCTTTGCACAGTGCCCAGTTAGCATCATCTGCAAATATCAAAATTTATCTTGTTTTGATTGATTGTGTTGTGTTTGATTTGTGTTATATCAAAGAAATTTTAATGACAGGCAGTGCATAAAATTTAAGATAATCAAGTTTGGGGTTTTGTACAAATTACTCTTTTGACCAATGCTTCCTCTTTCTACAATTAAGAATAATACAAGTGTTCAGGATATGTAAAATGCCTTAGACACACCAGTGTCTTAGACTTTACTGTTAGGGAAGAATCCTAAAAACAACTTACTTCTAGGTAAAAAGATGGCCAGTGTTAATAGGGCAGGCATAATTTTTTGCCCCACTCTTCTATTTATTTTTCTTCTTCTCCAGGACATTGTAGAACCAAGGAAATAACACATGAACCAAAAAACAAACAAACAAACAAAACAAAACAAAACCCAACCAAAAAAAACCAACCACAACAACAACAAAAAAACTTCAAACAACAGAATTACCTAAAACTCTTCAAGGGCTATGGTCTCTCTTGTCCAAAGAAATAACACAAACTAACAACATTACTTAAGGTTATTTGAGGGGTGTGGTCTGCTGTATTTTGTACACGATCCAATGGATAGCTTTACATTCATGCATATACAGGCAGCTCTGAGACTCAGAGGATTATATGCTATTTTTCTGCTGGAGCCTGCCAGTAGGACTGTGGGACATCCATCAAAGGCCTGAGGATTGATTGAGAAGATTTAAGAAACAAAGAATGGGATTGGGAGGACTATCAGCGAATACTGCAGCCCAGACTTTATTTAGAAGCTCCTTTTTATAAGTACAACAAACAAGTTATGCTTAGTACAAGGAAGTTTGATTCAGTTTCCATGGAATGAAGTGAAAAAGGCAGATTAGTCTGATCTTTGTGTACAGGTTTAACAGTCAAGTTACATATTTTAATATCCTCCCCCCCCCATTACTAGAAAACTCAGTTATCTAGGATACAATAGAAACAAGGTACTTGGCAAGTTAAATGCACTTACAGCAAAGGTCTCAAGGACACATGTTGGCAAACATACTGTTATTGTAAAGAGAATGTGAAGCCAGCCAAGTAGAGTCAGTCATTACCAAGCTGGGGAAAAGTTCTTATATGCACACAGCTCTCCACAGTTTTCAAAGGACAATAGGATATGAAGTTGTTAAGTGTTAAGGTATGTATAGCAGAAGTTGGAGGTGAGAACGTGGGTGTGTATGCTCAAAAATACATCAATATATATGTGTTATATTCTCAATAAATAGATAAGAAACTTCAAATAATAAGAATGGGATATAGTTGATTCTCCTGTTTATTCCACATTCTAGACCACAAGGCTTAGATGATGAGAATCAGAGACTGAGAAAAGAATGTGGAATGGAGAAGAAAGCAGCCTAGTTGGGGAAAGAAGTTCCCTGGTGATACTTCATTTCAGGTGGGACAATTCAGATAAATGATGTTCTTCATCCTTGCTTCACAAGCACTAAGGGACCTTGAGGACACTTTCTTTAGCTTTCATTCCTCCTCTAACATTAGAAGTTTAACCTAACATCATATAAGTGTTTATTGAAACATACATTATGAGTTTGCAAACATTCATAAAGTCACAAAATAACAGAACTGCAAGGCAATTTAGAGATCACTCTGAAAGTTTTCTTGATTTAGAACTATTACAAGATCTCATAAAAATCCAACATCTCAAATGAATTAATTGTTGCCTATCTCCTGAGCCAGAAGGGAGCCTCAAAGCTTTTACTCCTCCTCTTCAGGGATGCCCTGTGCCCTCAGAATGTACTTAGAAAGCCATGGTTCTAATCCAAATAGCCGGGTTCACACTTAGGAGACTCAAACTATAAATAGATTGAATCATTATCTCAAGCTTCACAGTGAATTAGTGGTTA
Source organism: Lophiomys imhausi (assembly GCA_907164525.1). NCBI lineage: Eukaryota > Metazoa > Chordata > Mammalia > Rodentia > Muridae > Lophiomys > Lophiomys imhausi. Next base: position 4,126,704 of record CAJQZJ010000753.1, on the reverse strand, counting down.
AACTTCAATAAGTACATAAATCCTCTTTCTTCTAACTCAGAACACTTTATAATTCAACACATTCTTTGCTCAGTCATTCTGGGGACTCTTCTTTGTAAATCAGGTTGCTATAGAGAGATGAACCAGAGACCATTACTCATTTATTCACTCATGGGACTAATCATCTTTGCTTTAGCTGATATCATCTACCTATAACTGACAGACACTCACAGAATATATTTGCCTACATAGGGTTTATGAAAGGCATGGCAGAAGAAAAGAATCAGCATGCGGGAAGTTGACTTTTAATTTATATTGCTTAAATGCTGCAAGCCTCAGTTTTCTCTGCATTAAGCCTCGCTGATTATTTATGGGCAACCTGTTTTCCTGTGAACACCTTCTGCATTGAAATCCAGGCTAGAGAAGCAGCCCCAGCAGATGCACTGTACATGGAAAGAAGCCTGTATCTAAATAGGCTACCTTTTTAAGTTTTAATTGGTCTAATTACTTCATGTTCATAAAGTGCTTTGAAGAGGAAAGGTGCTATATTAGTATTGCTTGCTATTATTTTAGTTCTCTCAGCAGCATTTACTGGTTTCTTCAATTGCTTTTCTTGAAGTGACCTAATAATCAAATTGCCAGCAAAGATTTTTTTTTAGATTACCATTAAACAGGACAAGAGCTGGGAGACTAATGGTATATAGTATAATCTTTGGTTCTGTTAATTCTATATTCCCAGTGTCTTTCCAGAATTAAGGAAGAATGGGATTTGTGCTTCATAGTTTCTCCCAGAACACATGTTTTAAAGTGTTGAGTCCTAGCTCTCACAGAGGGCATCACCTGTCAGTCAAATGTTCTGCTGTGGACCTTTTTAAAGACTAAGAATCCTGGGGAACAAGCAGAAAGCAAGGAAATCTTGTAGACTAGAAAAAGAAAAAGAGGCCTACTCTTCCCTTTCAGCTCTGTTCTTCCTTTGGGCAACAGGGAAGAAGGAGGCTTAGGGAAACATCTGCACTGGTTAGAGGTTTGCAAAGATGCAGTACTCTAAGGAGTGGTTTTGTTTCTCATGATCCTGGACATTTTTTCTTAATTTATAAAACAGAACTTGATTTCTTTCTTTGTCTTTGTCTGCCTTCATATTAAAAAGTTTGGCATTTATGAAGGTACTCTCAAATCCTTTTCCTGGTGGCCAGTGTCTGAACTGAGTGTTTCAAGGTTCTTGGTATCTTATTCAAAGTTTGCAATAAAGGCTGACACAGCCTGCAAATTGGCAAAGGAGGTGACTCTCCAGATGGGAAATGTATTGAATGCCATCAGTGGGCCAACTGAGAGGGGAAAGGAGAGGTAAGAAGAAAAAGGGGGAGGGAGAGAGAGGAGGGAAAAAGGGAGAGGAGGGAAAAGAGAGATCTGAAGGAACTCTTACTGTTTGAAGTCTCTCTATGTGGACTTCAAGAGAAGGAGGAGTTTTGGTGGCTAAGAGGTGTAGCAGAGATGGCTTTCTGTTTTGATTGGCATGTTTGGACATTACAATCCCTTTCTCACTGCACGTGCTCCTCCCATATTGCATCTGATTTTAATAATTTGCTTCTCCATCTATACATATGCAGAAAGTGATAAATAGGGGATTCTTTCTAAAAATCCCTAATGTTTCTCTAAAGTTCAGAGAAAATAGTTTATCTTAATGCAAATGCAATCTTAAACCAATTTAGGGCAGATCGTCTAATTCCCTTTCATTCCAGCAGATGTTCCAGGACATGTAAAACCATTTAGAAATGGATTGTATCAGGGTACTGTGAAAAGGAAGAAATTATTTCCAAAGTTTAAAGCAGGTAAATGTGCAGCATGATATAGGTAGGGTTCCAAGTTGCCAACAGGTCACTAGATTCACTTTAAGGGAAGGAATGTGGGTGCATGGTAAGGCATGTGTACATCCATGTACAGGTGAGGAAGAGGATATACATATAGTCCAAATCAAGTGAAGTCCCATGTTGCTAAACTGTTCCCTATGCATGAATGCTTAATTCTTTTTTCTACCTTTTATAAAGCATAAACCTTTACTCAGACAATATAATACAAATACAGTTTCCCATACCTCTGCTCCTCTCAGTTCCTTCCTACTTCCTCTCCCATGGAGATCTACTCCCTTTCTGTCCCTTATTAGAAAAGAACTGGGTTGTAGGAGACAGCCACAAACACTAACAAACTATAATAAGATAAAACAAAAACCATCATATTAATATTGGACAAACCAAGCCGTCAGAAAAACAAAAGAGCCCCATGAGAAAGTACAAGGATCAAAGGACCACTGATTTTACACCTTCAGGAGTTCCATGAAACATTAAACTGAAAGTTATAGTGTATGTGCTGAGGACCTTGTGCAGACCTGTTTAGGATTCTTAATTCCTGCTTCAGTCTCGGAGTTCATATGAACTTTATTCATTTGTTCTAGAGGACCTTGTTCTCCTGATTTCCTTCATCCTCTCTGTCTCCCCAACTCTCTCTGCTCTCTCTTCTGTGAGGAAGCATTCTGAGACTTGATTGAGACATCTCATTTAGTGTTGTGTATTCTAAGGTCTCTCTTTGATTGTAATGTCTTGCTGAGGGTCTCTGTTACATCAAAGGAATAATTGATTATCTCATGGTTCAAAGACATTTATCACAAACAGATAAAACCATTGCAATAGGAGGGTACTTTTTATTATAATGTTTATTATATCAAGTTACATTTCCATCATAGTGCCCTCTTTCCACCCTTCCCGATTCCACCCTCCCTCCCTCTCCTGCCTCTTCCACCCATCCACTCTTCCATTGTAGTGTCCCTACAAATCAGACCCTCTCGGTTCAACAGTCATATGAGGGCTAAGAGGTTCCTCTTGCACTGGGGGCCTACGAGGTAGCATCCCTAGGGCAAATTGTCCCATTGATAGGTAACAAAGTCTATGTTCCTCATCTTTGTGGTGTGTTGGTTGTAGGATACTTATCCTGTACTTTATGGCTAAAATCCAATTATAAGTGAGTAGATGCCATGTGCATCTTTCTGAGTCAGGGTTAGCTCACTCAGGATGAGCTTTTTTGGTTCCATCCATTTGGATGTGAATTGCATGATTTTCTTGTTTCTGATAGCTGAGTAGTATTCCATTGTGTAAATGTACCACATTTTTTTTTAATCCATTTGTCAGTTGAGGGACATCTGGATTGCTTCTAGTTACAAGCTATTACAAATAAGGTTGCTATCACTGTCCAAGGTTTCACTGTACTACAGAGCAATAGTAATAAAAACAGCATGGTACTGGTATAGAAACAGACCAGTGGATCAATGGATTCGAATTGAAGACCCAGAAATGAACCCACACACCTATGATCACTTAATTTTTGACAAAGAAGCCAAAACCATACAATGGAAAAGGACAGCATCTTCAATAAATCGTGCTGGTCCAAGTGGATATCGACATGTAAAAGAATGAAATTAGACCCATGCTTATCACCTTGTACAAAACTTAAGTCCAAATGGATCAAAGACCTTTTAACATAAGGCCTGCCACACTAAATCTAAAAGAAGAGAAAGTGGGGAAAAGCCTCAAACTCATTGGCACAGGAGACAACTTCCTGAACAGAACACCAATAGCTCAGGCTCTAAGCCCAACAATCAGTAAATGGGACCTCATGAAACTGACAAGCTTCTGTAAGGCAAAAGTCACTGTCATTTGAACAAAACAGCAACCTACAGATTGGGGAAAAGATCTTTACCAAATAATCCCACATCAGACACAAGGCTAATATCCCAAATTTATAAAGAACTCAAGAAATTAAACACAAATAAACCAAATACTCCAATGAAAAAAAATGGGGAGCAGAGGTAAACCGAGAATTTACAAAAGAGGAATCTCTAATGGCAGTGAGACATTTGAAGAAATGCTCAACTTCCTTAATCATCAGAGAAATTCAACTCAAGATGACTCTGAGATTCCATCTCACACCTGTCACAATGGCTAAGATCAAAAACTCAAATGACACCACATGCTGGTGAGGTTGTGAAGAAAGGGGATCACTCCTCCATTGCTGGTGGGAGTGCAAACTTGTACAACCACTATGGAAATCAGTCTGGCGTTATCTTAGAAAACTTGGAATAGCCCTACCTCAAGACCCACCCATACCACTTCTGGGTATCCACCTAAACAATTCCTCACCAAACCACAAGTACATAGCCTCATCTATGTTCATAGCAACCTTATTTGTAATAGTATGTGTTGTTTTATTGCGATTTTTAATTTTTTTAGACCAGTAATTTTTTATTTTATCTTAACTCCCTGGGCTATCTATACTCCAGTTCTTTGTCAACCAAGCAGTGTTGGGTATGAATTCTATTTTCTGGAGAGGGTCTTAAGTTAAATCAGACACCACTTAGTTACTTCCATAAAGTTTGTGCCACCATAGTCCTAGTATATTTTGCAGGCATGATAGATTATTGATCAAACTTTTTATGTTTTTTTTATATTTACAATTATCTGTTAGTAGACTGCAGAATACCTTTCTGAGCCATAGACACTTGAACCTGAGGGTAAAGGTTCTATGTAGGTACCTGCTTCTATTCACATTCAATGAGTTGTGTGGGTGTTGTCCCAGCAATGTGGCCTTGTTGTCTATTTGTGGTGAACAATCTATTGTCTTGGGTGCTGTCTCATTCTTAAATTAGAAGAAAGAGCATATGGTTTACAGGATTAGGAAAAGTCTTGTCTCTTTTGCTCAAATACAATCAAGTCAGTTTAAACTTTGTAATGGAGCAAGGTACACACTTATCAATAGTTATCAAGTATTGTAAACCGTCTGTGTTCTAAGAAGTGAAGTAGGCATTATGCCTTCTGATTTTTGTAAAAACTCAGGCTGCTTTTATAGGTTAAGATGTAGCAAGTCAGAAAACTGTACATTTGACTAAGTCAGATAGAGAGAAAGTGAATGGTCCAGAATTGAATCCTAGATATGTCTAACTACACAGTCCCCCAAAAAACTTCTTTGGTACATGCTATGGTCATGTTGCAAGGATTTCTGGGAGGCTTTTAAGTGGCATATCTCATTGAATTAGCCCTTGAATCCATGGTCATCATCAATGGCCTCCCAGAAATCTTAAATTTCTGTAGTTACCTCTGAGATATCAAGCAACATTACCTACTCTTCCCTCCTTCCCATTTCCAGATGCTCTCTGTTGAATTCTCTGTCACTGCAGAAGTTTAGGGCAGATCTGTAAAATGGAAATTACTCAAATTTAATTCCAATGACATTTTTTCCTGTGTCAATATAAGATTTCAAGAAATATTTGTTTTTTTTATGTTGTTAATGTGTTTGATTTATACTTATATTAGCTAGAGAAATCCCAAAGATTATATTAATAGCAGAGTAATATACTATTCTAAGAGATGCTAGAGGTGTATGTATAGATGTGTGGAAAAGTTATCTGTATAATGATGATGTTGCTAAAACTTTGTTAATTCAGGTTCCTCTGAGGTTAATGTCAGAGTTATATATAGGAATATACATTTCACAATGATAAATATAAGCAGAACAGTAACTTATGTAATATCTGGTTTTCATGTGTCATTCAAATACTTCATGGGCTGACAAATTTAATTCTCAGAACAATGTCCATACTTGTAATCACCAGTAATCCTACCTGCTAAAGACATGAAAGCATATGGTAGTTACATTGGTAGATGTTTGGTTTTATAAGCACTTGTACTGGATCCCAAATTGTAAAACAAAAAATCAGACAGAGGTATATGGGCCATAACAGACACAACCAGAGAACTTGAGGAAGAATATATTTCTGAGTGCTAAAATATGGCTCAATGATTCTATACAGGTAGGGCTCCTACAGTGGATTCCCTAGCACCCAGGTCAGGCAGCTCACAACTGCCTGTAATTCTTGTTCCTGGGGGATTCAAGGCCTTTGGCCTCTGTGGTCACTTGAACTCATGTGAGTATCAAGTACACAAATAATTAAACACAAACAGAAATATTCTAAAAAAAAAAAAAAAAGAATACACTTCTGAGGAGAAAAGTGGGCAGAACACAGAAAATGTTTAGAAGCTCAGTGCAAACTCTGTATGTTTCTTGTTGTTTTCTGATTTCTGGGACTTTGGGGATCACGTGCTTAGTGCAAGGTTTTGAGGCATGCTCTGTTATATGCAATTCTACTACAAGTTTGTGCTCTGAATATCTCATTAGCATCTTAAATCTCTGTCCAGAGATGTATGTTTTAATATTACAACTAAACACGGGCCACCTACATACACTCTGCAGTGCCTCTGTCCTGTGCCAGAACTCTGGCAGTTTTTAGTGGGACAGATAATTCTCCCAGGATAATTTTGCCACCTTTCCTTGTTTAGCCTCACTGTCTTAGCTACTGCTCTAGTGCTGTAAAGAGACACCAAGATCAAGGTAACTTACAAAAGAAAACATCCATTTGAGTGCTTGCTTACAGTTTCACAGAATTTCATCACGGTGGGGAACATAGAAGCGTAATGGTGCTGGAACATTAAGAACTAACATCTCATCTTCAGGCTGCATGGAGATAGAGATAGATAGAGATAGAGAGGGAAAGGGAGGGGAGGGGAGAGGGAGAGGGAGAGGGACGGGGACGACGGGGAGGGGGAGAGAGAGAGAGAGAGAGAGAGAGAGAGAGAGAGAGAGAGAGAGAGACTGGGGCCTGGCTTCAACTTTTGAAACCTTAAAAGCTCACTCCTAGTGACCCATTTACCCCATCAAAGCCACATATCCTAATTCTTTCTAAATAGTTCTACCAACTAGAAAATGAACCTACCAACCTGCGAACCTATGGGGCCATGATTGAACCCAGCACACTGCATTCCTCCCCTGCCGCAATAATTTCAATGAATGGGAGGAAAATGGAATCTAAGTTAAAAATAGATTCTGGTACAATGGTTTACTTGTTTTTCAAGGAAACATTTTCTGAAGGTGTCTGCTCTTTCTTTCTGTCTTTCCTTGTGTAAGCAATTGCAGTTGTGAGTTGAAGTACCACAACATCGGACAATCCTCATTTCCTATGCCACATTTTATTCCTTTCCCCCCTTTTCACTGTGTAAAACTTAACAACACAGATAATTACTTTAAAGAAGTGGGAAATAAACAAGATGTGGAAAGGAAAAATAAAGTCAGGATAGAAACAAGAATGAAATTTGCAGGATGAGATTTGCAAAGGGTGGTGCATTGGGAGAAGGATCACCAGGCTGCTGGGGCAGATCCTGAATGTCTGAGTGGCACATAATCTGTCTACAAGTGTGGAGTTACCTGATCACCTTCCCTGTTCATACACTTTGGATTTCCAGTAAACTTTGTGTCATCCCAGAAGTTTAAGTGTTCCCTCATTACTCAAATTTTCAGAATCAAACACTAAACCCTCTAATTTTCCTGCTATTTCCCCTGGCTCTGGGAATTTACACAGCTCTTTGTTATTTTATGGCACAGTTAACTACATCATATGCTCTTTGTCAATATCACAAAATCCTAAAGAGTACATTTAAGAGGCAAGTGAGAATGATGGGGTGGAGATACTTTGTTCAATTTATGCCTTTGATTTTATAATGGCATATAATATCCATAAAACTATGTACTGATACAAAGGATTTCATTTATGATGGTTCATGAAAGTACAGTCTTAAAATGGAATCTTCTCCCATGGATATAACACATGCCTTTTTGTTTCTGAATTTACGTTCCTTATTTCAAGTTGACTTTCATTTTTTTTTTGGGTCTTTTTTTTTAAGTAAGTAAATTTGTTTTTCCACATTCCATACAGGTAGATAAAGTATTCTAAGTCCTCTCATGCTTGCCTCCTTTGTCTCCTTCCTATCCTCATTATCCCCCTCCCCCACTCATGCAAACCCCATTGCTACAGTCATTTCTTTTTGCTATGTTTTCCACTGAGTTTAGGCAAAAGTGTCTATAAGAGCCAAGTATGCTCCTTCACCAGTAATGACACACTGAAGACAAAGACTGCTCCTTCCCCAGAATCTTTCAGTAAGGTTAGTTCATCTGTGAGGTTAGGACCCATGATTGACAGCTGACAGGCCCAGTCTTTTATAGTCCCTGTGATAGCATTTATACTTGCGCTAGAATGGTGATTGCAATGTAATGGCTATGCCATGCCATAAAGGTATTTCTCAACCGTTCCTTTTCCAGTTTTTACATTTTTTCTCCCCTCTTCTGTGATGTTCGCTGAACATTAAAGAGTGTGATATACATGTCTGATTTAGGGATGAGCTGCCAATCATCTCTTTTCCTCACCATGGAAAACCATGAGTTTCTGAATTACCACATTTCATTGAAAATGGCAACTTTTCTGATTATAACTGAATAACTCAGAAGAACCCCTACCTATTTCTTAATGAGGTGTCTATAAATTCTTTATAATCTAAAAACATATTCTCAGGACTTTTACAAGCAAATCATCCCATTGAAGATTTTTCATCCTTTGATACACCCAGTTAATACTTTGTAATGCTTCTCCTTTGGTGGCAGTTATATTGATTAGTAGACTAGGATGGCTCTTAGGGAGGCTTTTGTTACAAAATTTCCAGTAACTATTCACCAGGTGCATTTTACAGAATAAATGCCAGATAATTGGTTGATGTCGAGGTCATTTACATATTCAAAGATTGAAAATGAGATCTTGGCACATGGGTTGTTAAATTGGTGGTTAAGAGCACTGGTAATTCTTCCAGAGGACCAAGCTTCAATTCTCTGTACCCAAATGGTAGGTTACAAACATCTGTAGCTCAGTCCCAGGAGTTCTGGTATTCCCTCTGTTCCACTCTGGCACTGCACTCTTATGGTGTACAGACGTCCATGCAGGCAAAATGCTCATAGATGTAATCTATTATAAAAAGAAAATTATGCTTTTACAATTATATAAATGTTTAACATCTATTATTTAATTTCATTATATAAGGAGCAACTTAATCACCCTCTAAATCATTATTTCTTAAAATTGGATAAACAATAATATAATCTATGTATCTGTCTGTCTGTCTGTCTATCTATACGTGTATGTGTGTGTGTGTGTGTGTGTGTGTGTGTGTGTGTGTGTGTGTGTTTACTACTCACTTACCTATAAGGAAAACATGGTCCTAATGTGTGATGATTTCTTCAAGACCGCACATGCATCCAACCTGCTATCAAAATACAAATTCCTCTCCACACATGCAATGTCCAAGGCTAACCCGACACTACATCAGCAATTCCCCTTGCCACTGTGTTCAAGAACCAGAACAGGTGCATAAGGAGTAAATAGGGACTGAGTGCATGACACAGTGGGTGTGATAGAGTCTGGAGCCAAACCACAGCCCCTGTGAAAATACTTTAATTTTCAAATTATAAAACATCATGGTAAAGAAATATGGACTCTTGAGTGCAACTTCCGATTGCATTGTTGGGGATATTTTCTTAAACAGCACACAGCTTCTAGTTCAATAATTAGGGTGACAGAAAATTAAAAGACAATGACTCATACTTTAAAGTCATATAAAAGAGAGAAGCAACAGTGGGTCACCATCATAAGTGTCAAAATTATTTCTCATTGGCACATGTCTTATACAAGATGAGGAAATGTATTAGTTATATAGAACATCAGGAAAGTGAAGCAATTCTGAATTGCTTTCTCTCTTTCACAAGATTGTTAAGAATAATGTTTTTTTTTTTTGGGGGGGGTCCTCAACTTTGGCTTCCTAGTTGAAACCCATTAAAGCCCAAAAGTCAAAAAATATTAGACAGACCTTCTGCATCATAGCTTTTGAATGGTGGAGGGTAAATGTAATATCTCCAAGGCTCTGATTTGTCCAGTGCAAAATGGTTATTTCAATTGTTAATGTCTAGTTATGTCATTTTGTGATTAAATAAGAAAATGTCATGAAAACTGAATGAAAACCTACATGTAATATCACTGGCTTTTGTCCAGTAAGCATTGAATACATAGCCTTGTCTTATTTATCATTCATCCTAAGTTATTCTCTTTCCTTTGAGCTGTTCTAAGAGTTGAATGATTTACTTGGTCAAGTTTAGTTTTTGCAACTATCTGACAACTTAATTGTTAACTGAGATGTTTTGTAGGCTTTCAAGAGAAATGTAATGACCCAGAAGTTTAATTAATTAGAAGAGCAGTGTGAATTCCCCACTGCTGAGAGATGACCCCTCAAGTTCTCGTAGACATAAGCATTTGCAGAAGAAAGATCAGGCAGAAGTCTCTAGCCCAAAGAGAGGACCAGAATGTCACCCTGATGCAGCCAAGAGTGCAGTTCTCACTTTGAGGCCTTGAAAATAGAATGAGACATTCGCCAGGTTGTTGGTGTAGTACTTGCCTGTCAGCATGCTGTATTGCCATTATTATCTTGAAATAACCTGTGATTTCCAGTTTTACCTGGGTAAACAGAAGAGGTATTTTACTGCAAATAGTTTGTTGGTTGAATCTTTGCTCTTTTACTTTCCAATTATGTAGGGAACTGAGTCTTTTAAACTTTGTGAGACCCTGTTTCTTCATCTAACAAAATTACTTTTTTTAGAATTATGATGACAAACTAACATTGTAATATGTCTATAAATCTTTTGCCTGTTTACATTGAAATAATACAAACATCATTGTTGTAATTTCTAATATGATAAACTGTCTGTGTCCTCTTAATGAGAGGGTTAGGGACCACAATAACCAGATGTTTTTCCTGGTAGAGTGTGCTGATGTCCTGTTGTAAAAGAAACTGCAGACAGGTTGTGTAAATGCAACTAATCAGTTATCTAAGAAACATCTCTTCAAATAGTTATCATGCTCAAAGAAGAGTGCTGGGATGCCCTATAAATAATGAAGAAATGAGTTCATTAAGTCTAACATAATAGGCACAGTAGCTGCCCTGTTAAAAGATAAAAAGCTAGCAAGTCCATGTGGTTTTAACCCTGTTGAATTTGTTTCCCTATTCTAAAGCAGTTCTAGTCATCATTGTAACTGTCACTACATTGTATAACAGAAATGCTTTGGATTCTAGACTTATACACAGAAGTGGGTTCCAATTCTAATTCTGTTATTAAATAAAAGTTATGACTTTTTAGATTCTACACAAATTTAGAAACATCTCTGACTTTTTTGCTCTTGACTGTAAAATTCAAGCACATTTTGCTGACGATAATACCAGTTAAAGAAATGAAATGAGAAACGTAGGGTTGATGTCATGTCTGCCTTTAGAGGATCAGAGTGTGTGTGAGTGTTTCCTTGCCTCACTAGCAACATCCTGCCAAGGGTGGCCAGAGATTATATTCACCTTGATTCAAGAAGTGTGTTTAGGGCCCTGAACTTAAACAATGTACAGAAGGTTCAGTTGCTGTCATATAACACTGCAGGGACAGCATGTGGTGATATCATCTGTAAAAAAAAAAAATAATTAAATTGTTTACTAGTATTTATATTATGGTTAATTGGTTTGGTGGCTGTTAATCTTTAATCAGTCATTATAAATGAGCACACAGAGACCCCACATGGATTTTAACAAGCCTTGGCCTAAATTGTGTAATCCTAGCCCATCTTAGTTAGCTCATAATTCTATTACCCAAGTATGACCCCATATATACATACATCCCTTTGGACTGCCATTCTCCACAGTATGCAGATGTTCCTGGCCATATGGAATGAGGTTCTTTTCTCTAACCAATGGCGTGTGCCTCCTTCTTCCTGCTGCTGGCTGGAATGCTTTAATCCTGTGTCTAAAGCACAGGCTTCCTGTCCTAATCTCAGGAAGTCCCACCTTTCTCTGTCTTTGCCCAATCTTAGGCCTGAGCATTTTATTTAACCAATCAAGAGTCAATATAAGTAACAGACAGCAAACAGGACCAATTCACATTTAAAATGCTTAACACTACCCCATCAGTCATCTTTGCCAGTCTTAAATCTGAATGATGACCCTTGCCAAGAAAACAAAATATTTGAAACAAGGCACCACTGAAACACTATAAAGATAGTTTTGGTGCTAATCTAGCTGGAGCTTCATACAGAGGTCTCTCATAAGAGCATCAATATGCTCTGTATGGAGGACTGACTTTGACAAGCATACCTGAATTTACCTCTATGCCTACAATATGAAATCAAAGTGACTCTTTCGGTTGGAAATGTCCTATACTGTTTACTTTTCCTGTTCATCTGTAACTTAGTAATTACAGGTGTGAGAATGAAAGGACGCTTCCTTCTTGACTTGTACTGTCAAGAACATTTCAAGTTTCCACTATTACTCACTTCCATACATGCATGGCCATACACACACACAAGCATACACACACACACACACACACACACACACATACATACACACGCATGCATATACACACATATACACATGAACACACAGAAGCACACACACATACCCTTCATAGTTGCTGACCAGTCTGCTTAATGAGTGTTAGGAACCCTGGGTATATAAAGAAACAGTTACCATCTTGTGACTGTGGAATTTCTCTTCTTTCAGGAACTATCTTTCTTTCTTTAATTTGTTTTTATATGTTAGCAAAACATTAGCATTTGAGTTAGCAATCCCAACCAAGTGTGGATTAGTAAAAATGATGTTTTCTCTTACTAGGGAGCTTTGAGTTTTACCATAAGGACCAAAGGTATTACACCACATGTTTTTAAATCAAAGCATACATAAATCTGTACATGGTATCTAATTGTTTTCTGTAGTTACATATGCATGTGCATGTGTGTGTGTGAAGGGTAAGGTGGAAGAGAGGTATTTTGGAAGTTAAGTGGGTAAAGGTTTGATTGGGTTCTAGCAAACACACATGAACTGAGATGGCTGTATTCCTGCACTCAGAAGGAAGGCTAGTAAGAGTCAAGTTCTGTGTGGAGTGATGGGAAAGACAGAATTCACCATAAAGTAACATCCCAGGAACAGGTATTTCTACCTGCTTCGGTCCTTTGCAACACTGTAGTGGTAGTTAGCACACTGCATAAACTCAAGCAATACTTCAGGAAGAGAATTAAAAGTAAATGCTTCCTATACTTGTCAGAGTAAACCAAGATAGAAAAGAGGAAAAGACCTGAATGAAATGACACGAGATGCCATACATGATCCACTTTCCCGTAAAGACATTGCTGTGCTCTACCTGTGCCATGTATTCTTAGCTTTCTTTATCAATTACAGAATACCTTCATATTGTTATAATTGTGTGTATCCTCCCTTTTCTGTTTGTATTCTCACAGTATGCATGAATGCAAAGACATCCTCACACAACTGAGCATTCCTTCAGTGTTGGACCACTTGCAAGTCATTTACATCAAATTGGTATAAAAATGACAGAAAGCAGATTCATTTTCTGGGCTGGGGGGCACTTTCTATAAATGAGGTCAGTATAGTATTAAAAGAGCAATTAAGGGCAGGTGAGGTGGCTTAGCAGATAAAGGAATATGTCACATAAGTTAGGCAATCAGAGTTTGATCTCCAGGGCCCACATGAGGTCAGAGAGAACCAACTCAAAAGAGTTGTTCTCTGACCTCCACAGCAGGCTATGACATATTTGCCCCACATTAATTTATTACATACACATAACAATAAATATAGTTTATATTTTTTATTACTAAAAAAAAACCTAACCATTTAGTGCATGGATACTTAAATTTCCTTTTGTATTTCTACTTCCTTTACTAGAACAAAAACTCACTCAGGGCAGGATCATGGAAGTTCATTCTCTCTCTCTCTCTCTCTCTCTCTCTCTCTCTGTGTATACATAGGTGTTCATATATGTACATATGAAATAAGTGTGTGCTTGTGAATAGAGAAGCCTGAGGTTAAGTATCTTTTCCAATAGTTCTCCATTTTATTACTGGAGATAGAGCTCTCAATGGATCTGAATTTCATTAAGTTGAATTGGTTGACTAACAAGCCTTAGGCTCCTCCTGTCTCTCCCTCAATGCCTCCAGGATTCTATATATGCATACTGGTACAACTGACCTTTTCAGTGGAAACTGGGGAATTGAACTCAGGGCCTTCTGAATGCCTGGAGCTAACCTAATAAAGAGCATCTCCCTAGCCCCATTTTTTCCATTCTCAGTTATTTGCAAAGATGGAAGCATAGTAGGTGCTAAATTAATACAATTTGTAATACATTATTATGAAAATCATCATCCCTTCCTCATTGCTACTTAAAAAATTGATTTCCTTTTGTGGTAAGCAATAGATTCTGCCTTTTGCTTGTTTCTGTCCTAGATTATGATTTAAGAATCTATCAGAGTCAAGGCATGTAATGGAGACACACAGCCCCATTGCAGCCTAGACTTCCCATGAGTAGAAGAGAAACTGCTACATCTCTAAGTGTCTTTTCCAGTTATTTTCACCAACTATTTGAATAATTTTGGTACTTTTGCTTTGTTTACAAATTTTGTTTAATTTTCCGTTTGAGAATCCTAGCAGAGGTGGAAGATGTTAACTTAGTAAGTTGGAGAAAATTCATAGTTATTATTTATACAGTTGATACCTTTTAATTCATATTCGTTGATTGTTTTTTCTTCTACAATAAAGAGAAGAGCTTTCTGGATAAAGTTCAAAGTAAGAAATCAGTTGAAAACCTTCATCTTTTAATTTGTATATTTTCTTGACATAATTTTGATAATATGGAGTATTTATGGAATAAGCATGTGGGGATTTTGTCAAGACTTCCGAAATCAATGATAATTTATTTTAAATGTTATTTTATCAAGTTTATATCCCTAAAAGTCAATTTATTTTCATTTAATTAGTGATTTTAGTTAGATTCATTATTATTACTGGAGATACTGAAATGCTCTAAAATCAAATATCACACACTAAAATCGTGTCATATTTTATTCCCATACTAAACAATGAAATGCCTTTCTTCCTTTCTTTCTTTTCTTCCTTTCTCATTTATTCTTTTCTTTTCTGTTATTAAAATGGATATTACTACTGGCAAAAAGAATGTATTCCAAATGTTTCAGACAATAGCTGCCTTCCAGTTTTATATTTTATTTTCTAAATCATGCCTATTTATTAATGTATCACATTGCTAACATGCCTTTTTATTAATTGTTGTTCTGAAATTTCTGGAAATCTATTACCAAATCACACTTGACAAATATATCATTTTGTCTTAAAGGCAGTTTTCAGACAAAGTACAGACTGAGGCAAAGGCTGTGATCATCACTGTTTAAAGTCACACCCTTGTTACTGTGGTGGTATAGGTTTTTATTTAGTTTCAAATCCATAACAGGAAGAAGTATATGTACATGCAGTTAGCAGCAGAATTTCTCATGGCCTTGTTATGCACATCCTGTAGGTTATCAGAAATGTCTCACAAACTGTCTAGAACAACGCTAGAGAGACTCAGGCCATCTCCACTGATAAAATAATTAGTCGCAACTGAAAGGTACCAGGTTTAGGTGATAGCTTATTAGAAAGTAAGCCTAACCTTTGCAGATCTCTACTCCACCTAGTGCCATTAATAGGTGTGAGCTTTTTTCCTTGGGGAAAACAAGGAATCTCATACAAATATGTCCAAAGTTGAAGGGATGCCATGACAGAGAAAGATTGACATCAATCAATCAGGAGTCGCAATGTTGGTGGAGTGGGTTCCTTTCAACTTTCAAGATGTCACATATTATAATTAATGGCCATGTACCTGTTGGTGTCATCAAAACTTATCTTCTGACACCTCTGGCAATTTACCTATAAACTGTATTTCATTTATCACTTTCAGTCCGATCACAACACATACTCTTGATTCAGAGTTATTGTCTCATGTGTGTGTTGTGTTGGGGGGGGTAGGTCGGTGGGAGTGCACATGCATACATGTGCACCTGAGGACAAATGTATTCATGTGTGCATGTATGTGTGGTTCTTATTCTTGAAAAAAAATCCATCAAGAGTCATTAGTGTTTCTCATTTCTCTTGCAAATATAAATTTATTTCGAAGTAACCTGGTAAGGAAAAGAGTAAAGATGCAACCAACAATGAATGAGAGTAATGATGTGTTCAGAGGAGTGGGATCAAGGAAGAAGAGAAAAGTTAACCAAGATAAAATGTGCTAATTTCCATATTGTAGAAATACAATAATATGGCCTTGGCAGAATCAACCTCAAGAGACAGCCAAGTTGGGACTGAGATCCTAACAGGTCAAGTTGGTCTTAATCAGTTGTTTGTCACTGCCTGGCAACACTGCTTGTTACCACAGGATGAATAGTTAGCAAACATTTGTATCATTTTGTAGGGAACCATTATAACATTCTTGTTATCATACAAAACTCCTGAAATCCAAGATGATCCTTTCTCTAATGTTTGAGTCTGTAGGTTTTGTGTATTTACAACACATACCATTCACACACATGCATTTGAACTGTGTGGAGATTTTTATTATCACTTCTTTTACCTCCTTTGGTTAGCTTTAGATGGGGTCTCAGACATTTAAAAACCTATTGTGTAGCCCAAAGTTAGCTTATGAAATAGGGATAGTCTATAAATCAATTCCAATCTGTTTAATTGATTTACAGAATGGTTTGGAGGCGGACCCTGAATGTGACAAACATTTCTCTTCTATCCTGCAAGATTCAATAATCAAGTTTAAATGAATTTTCACATGTTCTTTACAGTCCCCTTCAGATGACATGCTAGGTCTAGCCTTCTACAAATACTGATGTCACTATGGAGGCTAGATTCAAAACGCATTTCTATCAATGATGACTTGAACATGTATTAAATTTGTGGTCTCAAGTAAGTTTCTTATTTTATCTTCTTTAATCTATATTCCTCATATTCAAAAGTAGCTTGATAATACTTAGAGTGCTGATGTATAGCCACAATAAGTAATGCTCAAGGCACGGAGCTCAGTGCCAGATTTGGAGCACCTGCCTGGCAAACACAAGCCGCATCCTGGGTATCTTTCGGAACATTATTTTCATGGTATTTTTGTTTGTTTGTTTGTTTGTGGACTCCTCTTTCTCATTCTAGTTCTCCTCTTTTTATAATATCTAAATCTACTAGCATTTCCATCCAAAGATTCTTGTGGCACATGCCTTTAATCCCAGCACTCGGGAGGCAGAGGCAGGCAGATCTCTGTGAGTTTGAAGTCAGCCTGGTCTATAAAGTGAGTTCAGGATAGGCAGATATACACAGAGAAACCCTGTCTCAAAAACCCAAAAAGTAAAAAATAAAAAACCAAAGATTCTTTATGAATAAGGAGAATATGGTTTCTCTCCTTTTATTTCTTAAATCACATTGACAACTGTAACTTTTATAGATAAATATAATTTATAAAATAATTTAAATAGAAGTTCATTAGTGACTTGTAGCACACACACACACTATATATATATATATATATATATATATATATATATTACACACACATATGTGTGTGTGTGTTCTTAGAGTACACTTTGTTATTACTGAAAACCCACTGTATACAAGTATACCAAAAGGAATGCATTTAATCAATAGATATAAATACCAGCTTATACATGTAGTAATTCAGGTGGATTCTGCTCAAGCTTAGAAGTAAAAATCCTTAACATGCAGTTGACTCTGATTTTTCTGTCATTCTTCCCTAGAGGTGTCTTATGTGTTGGTATGGAACTAGTTGTCATTTGATGGATTATAATTGAGCACGGCTTTATATATGTGCAAGTGTTTTTATTTTTGCTTGAAGACAGCTAGTCAATTAAATGAATCATTCCTTGTATGAGTAATGACAGAAACTATCTCCTTTGAATGTTTGTTAGATACTTTCCATTTTATTATATAGACCTTATTGTCCTTACCTCAGTCAGATTGTATTGTAATCTGTTTGTATCTTCATCTACTTAACTAGATACATTTCTGGACAAAGTTCATTACTTTTTGTTTATTAGTTTTTAATGTGGTACTTATTACATAGCAAATATCTGATAATGTGTATTGAATCATGAATAAATGAGGTTAATTCTGAGTACAATGAGATAATCTTAGGATGTTATCAGCAGGCAATGAGTTAGAAAAATCAATGTGTGCCTTTAGGAAGAAAAATGAGATGGGTTAAGAAAGTCTACAGTTTGGTATTAGAAAGATGGCTAAGTGGCTGAGAGTGTTTGCTGCTCTTATAGTAGACCAGAGTTTGGTTCCCAGCACCATGTTTTGTGTCTCACAATCACTTGTAACTGTATTTCCAGAGGATAAATTTTCCTCCTCTGGCCTACCTAGGAAATCACTTGCATGTGAAAACACACACATACATACACACACACACACACACGTATATATATATATTACTTAAGTTTTTTAAAGTTCATGTAATAGACAATCAAAGACAATTGATGTGATATAAAAATGTAAAAAAGTGTGCAGTGAATGAATGACTTGACATGGCAAACAATTTATATGCAATTCCACAGCTGGTACCTAGTTCCATACAATTGGATCTACCAGTCATATGTTACTTAATTTTTTATTTTAATATGGAATCTGAATATCTAACACCTGTGTCCTTAGTGACTGCACTTAATTCTGCTAATGTTTGTTTAGTCTGACAATCTCTTAAATGAAACTAGAAACTCCATGAGATCATGACAGCCAGGACTTTGCTTCAATTTTCATTGTAACTAAAATCGAGGAGATGGTAACATAAGATATTCATAGAATAAGTGGTAGAAAAAGTCTCTTTTTAGCTCATCAAAGAAAGAGCCTACAGAATTTCCTGCAACAGTGATTCTAGTCCATAATATACTCTAACAGTAAGATACACATGTCTTCTTAACACTTCATATGTCACAGGTGTGAATAAGGAGTAAATGTTTAATAGTGTTTAACCTTAATTTTATTTTAAATACACAGAGCCATGTGTACAACTTAATACTTTATTGAACACACCTTTACACAACACTTTACCAAAACCACAATGAATTCATTTCTTTCTATTAACGTACACAGCGAAGCTTGGTGTTTTTCTTCTAGACCATTGTACATTTGTTACATTCTAATATTTGACTTATTATCTGAATATTTCTTAACATGGTGCTTCATTTTCTCAAGATACTAACTTTTTTCTTTAATGACTTCTGAAAGCAGTATTGACCTGAATATTCTAACACGACTACATTTCAAATGTCCTGAAACATTTTTCTCATGATCCATATGAACATATCCCATGTCCCCAACCTTCTACTTGAAGAATAGTAATAGACTGATAGAAAAAAACATTCTTAAAAATCTGTACTTCTTTACATATTTTGGATATTAGCCCTATGTTAGATGTGATTTTTGCCAATCTGTAGGTTCAATTAAACATGAATAAACCAAATAATCCAATAAAAAATGGAGTACAGAACGAAACTGAGAATTCACAAAAGAGGAATCTCTAGTAAGTGAGAGGCACTTGAAGAAATGTTCAACATCTTTAGTCATCGGGGAAATGCAACTCAAAACAACCCTGAGATTCCATCTCACACTTGTCAAAATGACTAAGATCAAAACTCAAAAAAATTGCACATGCAGATGAGGATGTGGAGAAAGGGGAACACTCCTCCATCACTGATGGCAGTAAAAACTTTTACAACCACTTTGGAAATCAATCTGGAGATATCTTCTAAAATTAGAAAGTTATACCTCAAGATCCAGCCATACTGCTACTGGGACTATATCCAAAAGATTCTCTACCAAACCACAAGGATATCACCTCAACTATGTTCATGGCAGCTTTATTTGTAATAGCCATAAACTGTAAACAAACCAGATATCCTTCAACTGAAGAATGAATAATAATAATAATAAAACTGTGGTACATTTTCACAATGGAATACTACTCAGCTATCAAAAACAAGGAAATTATGCAGTTTGTAACTGAATGGAAGGAACTAGAAAAGCTTATCCTGAGTAATTTAACCCAGACTCAGAAAGATACCATGGTATGTACTCACAAAAAGTGGATATTAACAGTATAGCACAGTACAACCATGCTACAACACACAGACTCACAATACTGCTTTATCCCTAATCAGAGGGTATTAAATATTCATGTATCAACTGTTCTTAATAACTATCCTACAACCAACAGACAAAAAGGAACAGGAACATGGACTTTGTTACCTGTTAGTGGGACACTTTGCATTAGTGGGGCTGCCATATAGGCCCCTAGTGCAAGAGGAAGTTCTTAGCCATCATATGACTGAAGAACTGAGGGGGCTGAGATGTGGGAGCACCCCACACCAGAGGAGTAGGATAGGTGGGAGAGGGGATAGAGGGTGGGGATAGGAGAGGGGAAAGAGGGTGGGAGGGTGGGACCGACAGGGGTGGAGGGAGGGAGATGTAACTTGAAGTAATAAATAAATGTAATAAAAAAATTGACATTGAGAACAACTGGATTTTTCTTCATTGATCTTCTCCAAGATTCAGCTAATGTTAGCTCATAATTCTCAATGATCTGCTCATATTCCAGATTTTTTCCAAACTAATTTAAAACATTCATCAATATAAATTCTTCATTTTCCTTTTCAGCAACACAACCCAACACCATTAAACAGGAATATTATAATTCTGTGCACTTTGCAACAAATAACAAATCTTTAGTTGATGTAAGAAAAATTAGTCATCAAGAATCAACCATCTGGACTCTAATCTCCTTAAAGTGCCATATCAAATTGGCAGATACCATTGGATTTTTAAGGAAAGAAAATCTGTAGTGCAAAAACTGACATTAAAGGTTTATGTCCTCTTCTTGTGGCCCAATAAACAATATTAATGGTGAAGCATGCAAAGGATTAATAGTTCTTCCCTTCAAGACTCCCAGTTATAGCAATCCTGAGAAATTCTGCAGGCTAAAATATTAGCCTTAAGGTACTTCCAAAGCATAAATTTTTGTTTTTTTTTTTTTCTCTGTGAAGGAGAGCCTGTTATTCCAAAGGCAATTTTTCTCTTTGATCCTTTGTTCTATAATTTCATGCCCTGATTCTGACTTAGCCTTGAAATCCACTCCTCTGCATCAGCCATTCTTCCAAAATAAACATAATACTAAGAAAATTGGCATTTTCTATTTTGATGTGTTCAAGATTTATTCAGGAACATTTTATGAGAATAAGAGATAAAAAAGAGGCAGTATGTGAATTATGAAGTTTATATCTGTTTTAAACTTATTGTGTTTTAAAGGTTTATTTTATGTGTATGCATGTGGTAGGTATGTGCTTCATGTGCAGGATATCCCCATGGAAGACAGAAGAGGCCATTATTTCACCTGGAACTGTAGCTGCAGGTGGTTGAGAGTTACCCCACTTTGCTGCTAGGAGCCAAATTCTGCTCCTCTGGAAGAGCAACCAATTTTCTTAACATCTGAGCCATCTACTTATACCCTGAACTATAAAGTTTCTTTTGTCAATGCCATCAAGTTATAAGCTTAGTTTTAAGGATGTTAGTATTCACTGATGCAACTGTTTTATTTATTTATTTATAATTAAAAAAATTATTGAGTTCTTCAAATTACAACTCAATCATAGTCCCCTCTATCCACCCCCTCCCAGTTCTACCCTCCTACCCTCTTCCCCCCTTACCCTCCTATCTGCTTTTTATTTTTTTAATTTAAGGTGTATCTTTTCCTGCCAACAGCTCCCCCCTTTTAGTCCAATAAAAGACTCTTTTTCATATAATACTAAATACAATACAATACAATAAGAATAATTAGACCACTGATTTCCATACCTTATTAAAATATAAGGTATAACATACATTCCCAATGTCTATTCCATATATATTGCAGTTGATATTAATATTCTATTATCAATTTATCTCAATGAGTTTAAAGTTCTATACCTAACTCAGTTTCCATCCTAACTTACATTACCAACTTAAAAAACATCTTCTTAGACCTAGAATATTCTTTTAATTCCTAAACAACTAAAAACTTATCTGTTAGACTATAACTATCTAGTCTTCATTCACATCAGAGACCTGAGAAGGATAAGAACACCCAGTGGTCTTCCTGCCTCAGTCTCCTGAGTGCTGGGATTACATGTGTGCACCAGCACAGGAAGGGCAGAGACAGCAGGTTCTAAAACTAAGAAATGACAGACAACTTGCTGCCTGGACCGTTCTGAATTTCTCTCAATACATTAGAGCAACTATCTTCAGCCTTTTGGCCCAGTATCTATGGCAGACATTAATTATAAAGCAGGAATTATGAAGGACTTGCCTACCCTATCTTGGCAAAGTTAGGCTGTTAACTTACCTGTTTCCAAGTTTTGTCCTTTTTGGACAGCATTCTGTCTACAGTTGAAGCAGGGATTTTTCTTGCCCAGTGACAAGCTGGGCAAGAAAATACAACCATCTCCAAATGGAGATTCTTCGATGCTTGTCCTCTACTTAGAGTAGAATAGGAGGTGCTATCAGGAGCTGAAATGTCTCAATATAAAAAACATCTTTAAAAGTCATATTTTACAGATCTCTTGAGGCTTTTGAAAACCACCTATTTATCTCTGTATATTTGTGTAAGCAAATGTTGCTTGTCTCTTAGCAACTTGATTTCTGATTCACTTAGAAAACATCTGTGTAAACTACATTAGTACCTAACAAAATGATATGTTTGAATGACTATTTGTTTGTATCTCTTAATTATCCTAAACAGTTTGTGACAGTTGCTATCAAAAGGCCAAAACTTCACATTTCAAAACTGTTTTGTCTTATGATTAAAAAGACTCAAACCAATGACATAAGAACACATAACTGGTGGTAGCTACTTGTTTTCCATATTTTAGGTACATTGCTCAGACAGTCTATCCTTTGAAGACTTTGTTTTCAGGAGTGTGGGATTAATCTACAAATTTTCTAACTGTGTGCTTGGCCAAAAGGAGTAAGCTTGACTGTAGTCAAGATTGGTGGCAAAATGATCTTTGGAGAGAATCCAATAAGACACTCTACACATCTGTCTCAACCATTGTGTGTAAAACTTAACCATTGCAGATTGGGAAGTCAGTGTTTATCATAATGGCCTGTGCATTGTTATTATTATTATCATTGTAAAAATATTACCATCATGGTTTTCATTATTACTAGCAAGTTATTTAATATGTCTTTGTTTCCATGTCTTCAAATACTAATGATAATTATAGAGGATAGATGTAGTAACTGAACTAGAAGCTACTTAACACACTGTGTGTGGTATAGGTTTAAAATAGAACAATACTGCTTACCAAAATGGTTGGCCATTTGTGTTGGCAGTAATGTCTTTCCTAGATCATACTGGTTTATTTTTGACAATATAAAAAGTATTATCTTTCAAGTTATATTTAAAAAAATCTTTTGTCTGATGTGGGGTTGGTAAAGACCTTTTCCCAGTCTATACATTGCTGTTTTGTTTGAAAGACAATTTCCTTTGCCTTACAGAAGCTTTTCCAGTTTCATGAAGTCCCATTTATTGATTGTTGTTCTTAGAGTCTGAGCTATTGGTGTTCTGTTCAGGAAGTTGTCACCTGTGCCAATGAGTTCGTGGTTTTTCCCCACTCTCTCTTCTATTAGATTTAGTGTGTCCAGTTTTATTTTTAGGTCTTTGACCCACTTGAATTTAAGTTTTGAGCAAGGTGGTAAATATCGGTCTATTTACATTCTTTTTCATGTTGACATCCATTTAGACAAGCACCATTTGTTGAAGATGCTGTCCTTTTTCCATTGTATAGTTTTGGCTTCTTTGTCAAAAATTAAGTGACCATAGATGTGTGGGTTATTTCTGGGTCTTCAGTTCGATTCCATTGATCCACTGGTCTCTTTCTATACCAGTACCATGCTGTTTTTATTATTATTGCTGTGTAGTACAGCTTAAAATCAGGGATGGTGATACCTCCACATGTTTTTTTTTTATTGTACAAATTTCTTTAGCTATTCAGGGTTTTATGTTATTGTATATGATGTTGAGAGTGTTTTTTTCAATGTCTGTAAAGAATTGTATTGGTATTTGGGTAGGAATTGCATTGAATCTGTATATTACTTTTGGTAGGATGGTCACTTCTATTATGTTGATCCTACCTATCCATGAGCATGGGAGATCTTTCCATCTTCTGATGTCCTCTTCAATTTATTTCTTCAAGGACTTGAAATTCTTGTCATGTAGGTCTTTCACTTGCTTGGTTACAGAGGACTAATATCCATAATTTATAAAGAACTAAAGAAATTAAACACCAAGAAACCAAATAATCCAATCAAAAATGGGGAACAGAGCTAAACTAAGAATGCACAAAGGAGGAATTTCTTTATATATATATATATATATATATAAAGAAATATATATAATTTATTTTTATATATAATTTATTTTTTATTTCTTCAAGCTACATCTCAATCAAAATCCCCTCCCTACTCTCCCCTCCTGTCCCACCCTTCCACCCTCTTCTCCCTCAACCCCCCATCCTTTCCTCTGCCCTTTTTTTTTTTTTTAGTTTAAGGTATATCTTTTTCCCCCAACAGCTCTCCTTTCAGTCCAACAAATGGTTCTTTCTCTTATAACAATAAATACAATACAAAACAACAGAAATAAATAGGCCACAATTATGAGAGTTATATGGCTTAGCACACATTCCCAATGTCCAATCCATATGTATTTGGCATCTGACTTTAACATTCTACTATCTAACCATCTTCATGAGTTTAAAGTTCTATATCTAACTGAGGTTTCATACTAACTTGCATCACAATTTAAAAAACATCTTCTTAGATCCAGAACAACCTCTTGATTCCTAAACAACTCAAAATTTAACTATGAGACTCTAGCTATCTAGTTACCTCAGAGACCTGAGATGGATAAATATATATATATATAATTATATAGGAAGTGCAGGGCCCGCAGCTTCCAAAACTAACAAATGACATACCAGTGGCTGCCTGGACAGTTCCCATTTTCTCTACATACATTACAGCATCAATCTTCAGCTGTTTGGCCTCGTTTCTCTGACAGACATTGATTGTAGAGCAGGAATTATGAAGGACTTACCTACCCTGTCTTGGCAGAGCTAGGCTGTTGACTTACCTGCTTCCAAGTTTTGTACCTTTTGGACAGCATTCTGTCTACAGTTGAAGCAAGGGATTTTTCTTGCCAAGAGATAGGCTTGCCACTAATTCAACTATCTCACACTGGAGATTCTTCAATGCTCATCTTCTACTTGGAGTAGAATAGGGGATGCTGACAGGAGCTGACATGTCTCCATATCAAAAAAATCTTAAGAAAACATATTTGAATGCTGAGAGACACTTGAATATATGCTCAACATCCTTAATCATCAGAGAAATATAACTTAAGATGTCTCAGATTCCATCTCACACCCGTTGGAATGGCAAAGATCAAAAACTGAAATGACAGCACATGCTGGTGAGTTTGTGAAGAAAGGGGAACACTCCTCCATTGCTAGTGGGAGAGGTAACCCAGACTCAGAAAGATGCACATGGAATCTATTCACTTATAATTGAATTTTAGCCATGTAGTACAGGATAACTATTCTATAAGGAACACACCAAAAGAAACAGGAACATAGATCTTGTAACCTGTTAGTGGGACACACTGCCCCACTAATGGAGTTGTGATATAGGCCCCCATTGCAACAGGAAGCTCTTAGCCCTCATATGACTGTTGAACTGAGAGGGCCTGATATGTAGGGACAATCTACTCGGGAGGAGTAGGATAGGTGTTAGAAGTGGCAGAGGGTGGAAGGGTGAGACTGGGAAGAGTAAAGAGAGGGGACTATGATGGAGATGTAACTTGAAGTAATAAATAAACATTTAAAAATCTTTTGAAAATTTGGAACTAAATATACCCTTAAGTTTATATATTTTGGGATCACAAAGGATATTCATTTTGAATTTCAGCATGCCTTTTGCAAGCGGCTTTTAAATTTAAACTATTGTAAATCCTATGTGCTTACCTTTGCTCCCAAGTGTTACGATCAAAGGTGTGTTCCTCCTAATTGTTGGGATTAAAGATGTGAACCACCATAAATTAATCTAACCTTTTCTCTATTTAGAACTTGTTCTGTATCAGGCTGGCTTTGAACTCAGAGATCTGCATGCTTCTGTCTCCAGTGTGCTGTGATTAGAGGTGTGTACCTCTCAACCGTTGGGATTAAAGGTGTGGACCATCACTACCCTGTTCATTGTAACTCTAGAATTTAGAAGACATACTAACTCTATAGTAATCTTCCTGTCTCTTCTTTTTGTTGGAAGATTTCTAATGACTGCTTCTATTTCCTTAGGGGTTACAGGACTGTTTGATTTGTTTACATGTTCTTGATACCTTGGTACATTGACTCTAACAAGAAAATTGCACTTTCATTTAGGTTTTCCAGTTTGGTGGAATACAGGTTTTTGAAGTAAGACCCAGTGATTCTTCGGATTTTTTTTTCAGTCTCTGTAGTTATTTTACCCTTTTCATTTCTGATTTTGTTGATTTGGATCTTTTCCTTCTGCATTTTAGTTAGTTTGGCTTAGGGTTTGTCTATTTGCTGATTTACTCAAAGAACCAGCTCTAGGTTTCATTGATCCTTTCTATTGTTCTTGGCTTCCAATATATTGATTTCAAAACTGAGCATACTTATTTCCTGCTGTCTACTCCTCTTGGGTGTGTTTGCTTCTTTTTTTTCCAGATCTTTCAGCTGTGCTTTTAAGTCGCTAGTATGGGAACTCTCCAATTTCTTTTTGAAGGTGCTTAGTGCTATGAATATTCCTCTTAGCACTGCTTTCAATGTGCCCCATAAGTTTGGGTTTGTTGTGTCTTCATTTTCATTGAATTCTAAGAAGACTTTGATTTCTTTTTGTTATTTCTTTTCTGATCCAGAGGTCATTGAGTAGAGAGTTGTTTAGTTTCCATGAGTTTGCAGGCTTTCTGCTGTTTCTGTTATTGTTGAAGTGTAACTTTATTTCATGATGGTCTGAAATACAAGGAGTATTTTCAATTTTCTTGTATTTGTTGAGGCTTGCTTTGTGACTGA
Source organism: Lophiomys imhausi (assembly GCA_907164525.1). Taxonomy (NCBI): domain Eukaryota; kingdom Metazoa; phylum Chordata; class Mammalia; order Rodentia; family Muridae; genus Lophiomys; species Lophiomys imhausi. Next base: position 4,099,754 of record CAJQZJ010000753.1, on the reverse strand, counting down.
CTATATGATTGATTTTGGAAAAGGTTCCATGAGATGCTGAGAAGAAAATATATTCTTTTGTGTTTGAATGAAATGTTCTGTAGATATCAGTTAGGTCCATTTGATTCATGGCATTTGTTAGTTTCATTATATCTCTGTTTGGTTTCTGCATCATTGATCTGTCCAGTGGCAAGAATGATATGCTGAAGTCCCTCACTATTAATGTGTGGGGTTTGATGTGGGATTTGAACTTTAATAGTGTTTCTTTTACAAATTTATGTACCCTTGCATTTGGGGCATAGATGTTCAGTATTGAGATGTCATCTTGGTGGATTTTTCCTTTTATGAGTATGAAGTATCCTTCTCCATCTCTTTTGATTAACATTGGTTATAAGTCTATTCTATTGGATACTAGAATAGTTACTCCAGCTTGCTTCTTGGGTCCAAGTTTTTCCATCCCTTTACATGGAGATAATGCCTATCTTTTTTGCTGAGGTGTGTTTCTTGTAAACAGCAAGATGCTGGATTGTGTTTTCACATCCATTCTACTAGCTTGTGTCTTTTTATTGGGGAATTGAGTCCATTGATGTTGAGCCATATTAATGACCAGTAATTGCTACTTTCTGGCACCTTGATGTTGGTGTTAGTAGTGTGTGAGTGAGCTTCTCTTCTTTTGGTTTTGCTGCAGTGAGTGAGGTTATTGCTTCCTGTGTTTTCATGGGTGTACTTAACCTCTTTGGGTTGGAGTTTTCCTTCTAATATCTTCTGTAAGGCTGGATCTGCACATAGATACTATTTTGAATTTAGTTTTGTCATGGAATATCTTGTTTTCTCCATCTATGTTGATTGAAAATTTTGCTGGGTATGGTAGTTTGGCCTGGCATTTGTGGTCTTTTAGGGTCTGCAAGATGTCTCGCTAGGCTGGTTTGGCTTTTAAGGTCTCTGATGAGAAGTCAGGTGTGATTCTGATCAGTTAGCCATTATATGTTATTTGGTCCTTTAACCTTGTAGCTTTTAATATTCTTTCTTTGTTCTTTTTTTTTTTTGGTTTTTCGAGACAGGGTTTCTCTGAATATCTCTGGCTGTCCTGGACTCGCTTTGTAGACCAGGCTGGCCTCGAACTCACAAAGATCTGCCTGCCTCTGCCTGCCAAGTGCTGGGATTAAAGGCGTGCGCCACCACCGCCCGGCTCTTTCTTTGTTCTTTACATTTAATGTTTTGATTATTATATGGAGGGAGGATTTTCTTTTCTTACCTAATCTATTTAGAGTTCTGTAGACTTCTTGTACAATTATAGGTATCTCTTTCTTTAGGTTTGGGAAATTTTCTTCTATGATTTTGTTGAAGATGTTTTCTGGTACTTATAGCTGGGAAGCTTCTTTTTCTTCTGTTCCTATGATTCAGACATTTAGTCTTTTCAAAAGTCCTTCCACTTTTCACAAAAACGTGTCAGGACTTTTATGGATTTCACAATTTCTTTGACAGATGTATCAGTTTCTTCAATTTTATCCTCTGTGCCTGAGATTCTTTCTTCTATCTCTTGAATTCTGTTGCTGATACTTGTGTCTATAGTTGCTTTTCTTTATCCATGGTTTTCCAGTTCAATGGATGTCTCAGTTTGTGCTTTCTTTATTGCTTCAACTTCCCTTTTCAGGACTTGAAACACGTTATTCCTTTCCCTCTTGTTTAACTATCTTGCATTTCTCTAAGGGCTTTATTCATTTTATTACCTGCATTTCTATAGTTTATTATTGTTCTCTGAGGGATTTGTTTTCCTCCTATAAGACCTCTATTATTTTCATAAGTGAAGGATTAAAGTCATTTTCTTGTGTTTCAGCTCAGGAATTCCAGAGCTTTCTGTAGCATTATAGCTAGGTTCTGGAGACACCATATTGCTTGTGTGTGTGTGCGTGTGCATGTGCGTGTACGTGTGTGTGTGTGTGTGTGTGTGTGTGTGTGTGTGTGTGTGTGTGT
>CAJQZJ010000753.1:4047643-4087856 GCA_907164525.1 Lophiomys imhausi | reverse complement strand
TGTGTGTGTGTGTGTGTGTGTGTGTGTGTGTGTGTGTGTGTGTGTGTGTGTGTTTTAGAATCTTGCTTGAAATTATCTCCTTGGTTTGGGATCTTTGAATAATAGATTGTCCTTTGTTTCTTGTTTTATTGTCCATTGGTGAGTTACTGCAATGGCTTGCAATTTCTGTTTTTTCTTATCTATTTGACTACCTGATCTCCTTCAAATCACAGTTCAAACATAATAACACTTGTTGACATTTCCTTATCTGACTCGGTGTATTTGTTCCTTCTCCTTCTAGAATATTCTGTGTGTCATAGTTTCTAGACAGTACTTGCTGTACTTTATTATCTCCAATTGTGCCCAGGGAGCACTTTGAGGAACTTGAAAGCATTTATTTAAAAAATTTTAATAGTAGTGTATGTTATGTAGATATTTACATGTTTCAAATTACTTTTCTCATTGGAAAGTATATAGAGCATATATCCTCTTAGCCATTAATATGTGTTTATAGGGAATCATTATATTTAACCCACCACTACCACAACCCCTTTCTAAGGCTATCAAAACTCCTTGTCTACCTCCTATTCTGACTATAGCTCACTTTTAACATCCCAGAGTCTGGCCAAGTCCTGGAATATAGGAATAAATGAACTAACATAACAATTGAATGCAATATATATGTGTGTGTATGTGTGTGTGTGTGTGTGTGTGTGTGTGTGTGTGTGTGTGTATTCTATATGTATTCTGATGAAATATCTTAAAGTACTGTATATTGGATATGTTACAAAATTTTGTGAAGATAAATCTTTCAGTTCACTCTCTATTCCCTTAACTTGATATCTTTTGATGCCTTTCAGAAAAAAAAATTGATGTATTTTTCCATTAGGTTATAGAACAATCAGCTTTTTAGAAACGTATCAAGGCAAACAGGATTTTGGGGATGGAACAGATGTGTCAAATCTTGCACTGTGATAGGAAAAGTAATCTACTGAGATCATCCTGGCATGCCTCATCCCAGAAGAACAGTTGATAACTTCACTACAATATAGTTACTTATTTCAGACAGAAAAAGGCTTTGGTTATCAGCATGGCAATATCTGATTATAATTTTCAGGTAAATTGATGTCTGGAAAACTCTCCAGGAAATTATGAGAAGATTTTCAGCCAGGAAAAGGCCCATGGCATTTTGTTTACACAGATTAGGGTAGTATATAGCTAGATTCAACCATTTCTCAGGCAACATGATTCCAATTTCTGCTAAGTGCTTATATTCAGTAAGTATAAAGTATAAATTAATTTATATTTCTCACCCAAACTACTCTATTTTAAAATAATTTTAATAATATGAGCATCCTTCCAGTACCTTAGTTAAAGTATCAACATTTTTAGTGCCCTTGATAAAGTGTTATTGTTTTTTCAGTGTTTCTAATGTCTAGTATAATGCCCAAGTTTTTACTTTCTCCTTTGTTTTTCTATCACTACCCTATTTAAGTGAAACAAGCACTTAGATTTATCAATTACCACTAAGAGAGAAATTTCTATTTTTAACAAGATTCAATCCATATTCCCCTTCCTGCTGATTTCACTCTGGATCTTTCCATTTTCAAACAGCATATATTAAATAATCATTCTTCTGTTTTTAAATAATATTTATTTACTAATTCAAGTTATATCTAGGTCTCAGCCCCCTCCTTTCTCCCCTCCTGGTCTCACTCTCCCACCCTTTACTCCCACTCACATCTATCCTCCTCCACTGTGGTGTTCCCCCACATAGCAGCCCTCCTCAGATCAACAGTCACATGAGGGCTAAGAACTTCCTCTTACTTTGGGACCTGACATGGCAGATCAGGTAGGGTAAAGTGTCCCACTAACAGGTAATAAAGTCCATCACTGAGACTGCTCCCTGCCTTGCTATGATGGCAAAGTTACCTCTAATTTATATTTGTATAGGGTGTTATAGGTATAGTCTAAGTTTTCTTCTTCTTCTTCTTCTTCTTCTTCTTCTTCTTCTTCTTCTTCTTCCAGTCCTCTGTATGCCTCTGGGGGCCTAGATTTGTTGGTTCTGTAGGTTTTCCTGTGTTGATCTTCACTCCTCTGTTCCTCCTAACTCTCTTATACAGAGTTGCCATTACTCCACATAATGTTTGACTGTGTGTCTCAGTCTGCTTTGTTCTGCTGCTGGGTGACATTTCTCATAGGATAGTTATGTTAGGTTGCTGTTTCTTTGGGTATATGTCTTGTAGGATGGTTATCCTGTACTATTTGGTTAATATACAGTTTTATCTTTTTACTTTATTTTTTATTTCTTCAAGTTACATCTTAGTCGCAATCCCCTCACTACTCCCCCGTCCTGTCTCACCCTCTCACCCTCAACCCCCCACCCTCTTCCCTTTTTTTTAAGTTTAAGGTATATCTTATTCCCCCCAACAGCTCCCAATTCAGTCCAACAAATGGCTCTTTCTCTTATAATAATAAATACAATATAAAACAACAGAAATAAATAGGCCACAATTATGAGAGCTATGTGGCTTAGCATACATTCCCAATGTCCAGTCCATATGTATTTGGTACCTGACTTTAACATTCTACTATCTAAATATCTCCATGAGTTTAAATTTCTATATCTAACTTTCATACTAACTTGCATCATAATTTTAAAAACATCTTCTTAGATCCATAACACTCTCTTGATTCCTAAACAACTCAAAATTTAATTATGAGACTCTAGCTATCTATTCTTCAACCACCTCAAAGACCTGAGAGGGATAAATATATCTGATTCTATAGGAAGTACAGGGCCTGCAGCTTCCCAAACTAAGAAATGACATACCAGTGGCTGCCTGGACAGTTCCCATTTTCTCTCCATACATTACAGCATCGATCTTCAGTCGTTTGGCCCTGTTTCTCTGACAGACATTGATTGTAGAGTAGGGGTTATGAAGGACTTGCCTACCCTGTCTTGGCAGAGCTTTAAGTGAGTACAGACCATGTAGGTCATTCTGAGTCTATGTTAGCTCACTCAGGATGAGCTTTTCTAGAGCCATCCACTTGGTTGCAAATTGCATGATTTTCTTGTTTCAATAGCTGTGTAGTATTCCATTGTTGAAAAATCAATTCTCAACTTCATATGGAAAAACAAAAAACCCAGATCAATAGTAATAAAACCAGCATGGTATTGGCATAGAAACAGACCAATGGATTAATGGAATCGAATTGAAAACTCAGAAATAAACCCATACCTGTGGTCACTTAATTTTTGACAAAGAAACCAAAGCCATACATTGGAAAATGGAAAGTATCTTCAACAAATGATGCTGGTCTGACTGCATAGCAACAAAATTTAAGTCTAAGTGGATCAAAGACCTCAACATAAATCTGGACACACTAAAATTAATAGAAGAGAAAGTGGGGAAAAGACTGGAACTCATTGGAACAGGTGATAACTTCCTGAACAGAGCACCAATAGCTCAGGCTCTAAGACCAACAATCAATAAGTGAGACCTTATGAAACTGAAAAGCTTCTGTAAGGCAAAGCATTAGAACATAATGGCAGCCTACAGATTGGGAGAAGAGCTTCATCAACCCCACATCTGACAGAGGGCTAACACCCAAAATTTACAAAGAACTCAAAAAATTAAGCACCAAGACACCAAATAATCTAATAAAAAATGGATTAAGAACTGAACTTAGAATTCACAAAGGAGAATCTCTAATGGCTGTGAGACACTTGAAGAAATGCTCACTATCCTTAATCATCTGAGAAATCCAACTCAAGACAACCCTGAGATTCCATCTCACACCTGTCAGAATGGCTAGATCAAATGACAGCACATGCTGACAAAGTTGTGGAGAAAGGGGAACCCTCTTCTATTGCTGGGGTAGTGCAAGCTTGCACAACCACTATGGAAATCAGTCTGGAGATATCTTAGAAAACTGGGAATAGTTCTTCCTCAAGACTCAGCCATATTAGTCCTGGGTATACATCCAAAAGGTTTTTCACCATACTGCAAGGACTTCAGTTCAACTATGTTCATAGCAGCGTTATATGTAATAGTTAGAAACTGGAAACAACCTGAAACCCTTCGAAGAATGGTTCATTCTGCTTTCATTTCTGCCTTAAGTCATTTCTTTTTATTTCCTATAACCACTTAGTAATTTTACAAAATAACAAGTTTTGTTACAATATTGTCATACATGCACCTCTATCATGTGTACCTCCACTACTCTTGGACCCTCAGTTCTCTTTCCTCTTCCCAAGTAATTTTCTTCTACATTTTAAATGCACTCTGAAATTCTAAACATTTCTCTGGTAATTTTAAATTAGTATAATTGTCTTTTGACTATCAAACACTGTAGACTATCTAACATTAAATTTCTAAACGCTCTCTTTGCTGAAGAATGTATCAGTAAGAACTATATATGTATATGTTTACTTAAAAATTGTGTATTTCCTCATGTTATCAGGTGCACCATATATGCAAGGTATTTGGAACATAGTTTACATAGGCTGAATGACTGTTATCTACTTGATTAGTTCATTGAAAAAAACTGAGAGACTATCTGAGTCAATGGTGAGCTTTATAATTTCTGCTCAGAAATTCTTTGAACTTATATAATATATAATAAAATTAATATAAGTTTAGAAGTATATATTTCCACCCAATTTTATATTGACTGTTTATAAACTTTAACAATCCTTTTTGCCTTAAGATATATTTGTGTACTTTTTATAACTATGTATATCTAATTCTTATTAAAATACACATATATTCATTAATTATACTGACAGACAAGTTGTAGAATAGTGTGTAAAATTTATGGACTTTTCAGCCAACCTACAGTGAAGGTGTTCTTCAAATCTGAACATCACCTGAGTACTTAGTATGTGTGCACTACACATACATACGGTTTCTTGTGCCTGGTAGGATTTATATACTAAACAATGACAAATTGTTGACATATTGTAGCATTAATAGTTCTGAAAAGAGTGTAGATGGGTCACTGTTTTCTTTTTTTTTTCTACCTATATCTACTTGTCTCCTTCCCAACTGTTCTATCATAAAGTTTATGAGTATGCTCTAGTATTGTGTGGAACTTGAACTTTGTCAGATGAGAAAGGGATTAATATAAGATCATTTCTCTCTTGTCTTAACTAAATGAATGAAAAAGTAAGATGTGAACATACAGCACTGTTAGAACTACTAATATTATGCTTAGGTGAGTATTATCTGTTCTGAGAAATAGAGTATCTTTCAGGGAGATTGGGAAATAAACTATATATGAACAGAATGTTAAGTGGTCCTGATAGCATGTCACATAAATCTTTACCAAAATAGAGAACAATTTTTTGGTATACAGATTATAGTTTCCATTTTTAAAATGTGATGTTTATGGGTCTTTCTTTTACAAAAGTGTAAAGAAAGATTAGCCGCAAAATGATTGAAAGATGTGAAGGCTAGATTGAAAACAAAGTCCTAGCTAGGGGCAAAACCACAGACAGAGCCTGACCAATTTCCTGTTACCTACAACCATTTTTCAAGGTCTTTTTTTTGTCAATATTTACTTGATATATTCTTACTTTAAACATGTGTTTATTATGTATTTTTAAAAAAATTCCTTATGAATACCAGAGAGGAGATATAATTTTTTTCTTTCCACTCTGACTCTTATTTCTGTCATGGAGTCAATATATATTACTCCTTTTTAAAAAGTTTAGATTTATGCATCCTATCAAATTGCCTGTTTTCTGCATCAGTGTTAACTTTCTTTTCTCTCTCTTTTCTGTTATTTCTTTAATTGTTTTATTTTGAGTTGACTTTCAATAATCATTACGTAACTCCATACAGAGTATTGATTTCATGCACCATTGTAAGAATGATTGCCACAGTGATTATTTGTTGCATACAATTCAAGTGTGAAGAAATTCAATATTTATATTACATATGTAAATGAGAACACCTATAATGTATTTGTCCTATTGATTTTAACCCTGACATGTATTATTATGGTGAAATATTTCAGTTGTCATTTTTTGAATCCATACTCCTAATATTTCCTGTGTTATGTATCACAGGATTTTAATTTTACTTAACTATATGAGTGCCTCTTGAAAATTTAAATATGATTCTCAGATTAAGTGGATATTTCAGATTCTCACCAAATAAAATTCAACTTCAGTGTCATAATTTTATCTTAATTGGCCATTTCTTATTATATGGGTGTGTCTGTGTGTATGTGTGTAATTTTTGCTCTCTTTTCACATCACCAACTGACATTTACACTTCAATGTGTTTCTTATAATTTAACCTTTGAATTTTAAGCCACCAGTTGTAGGGAAGGAAGGTGGATAATATTTGTGGAATTGTTAGTAGATTTCTTTCCTTCAAATTCTTTTTCTGATTTTATGTGAAACTATATGTTTAACTGAAGTTTCTTCTTGTATGTCATCTTCTCTAGAGATATTAGAAGGAGTAACAAATCATACAGAAGAGAGGCTATCTTTCTCTGTAACTAATCAGTAAATACAGTAAAAATGCACCCTAAAAAGAAGTCTAGCTCTCTCAACTACTTGATCAAATACACTGAAACTATTTTCTCTCACTCTAACATTCAATATTTTCCTATTTACTACCATGCAAAATATATCCTGTGTTGCAATAAAGTTGTAAGTAGGTTATAAATTCCTTATATATATAAGAATCCAATTTTAAATGAATATATTTTATTTTTTAATTGTCTGCCACAAATCTGTGCTTTCTTAGCCTTGGAGTTCCACCAGTTACCCTTACCATTTAGATAATTTTCTTAAAATTTCTTGATGCACAGATGTTAAATTTTGAGCTGAATATCAATCAGGAGTAATAGTAGTAGTAGTAGTAGTAGTAGTAGTAGTAGTAGTGTGTGTGTCTAAATGATGAAGTACATATCATGGCAAGGTGAATGGGTTTACCTTGCACCACTATGATGGAAGGAATGAAACCCATCTGGTTTTGGACAACAACTGAGGAGAGAGGGAAGTTTCATACCGAGAATAATTAGGATAGCACAGATCTTGTTTAATTATTCCAATTTAATGTTCATAGTTAAGCACAGGATCTATTTGCCCCTCCCCCACTTTTTAACATTACTCCTGCTAAGAACTAAATCCAGAGACAGCGAGACAGGAATCACAGGAAATTCAAAGAACAGTGACAACACATTTTACCAAGATTAGAAATAGGCAAAAATGTTGTGAATGAAGTTTTTTTTTTATGTTTACTTATTACTTCAGGTTGCATCTCCATCACAGTACCCTCTTTCCACCCCTCCCAGTCCCGCCTTCCACCTTCTACCCCTTATCCTTCCATCCCACTCCTCTAGAGTGGAATGTCCCTACATATCAGTACCCTGCTCCAGTTCAGTAGTCATATGAGGGCCAAGAGCCTCCTCATACACTGGGGGCCAGCCTACAAGGCAACACCACTATGAGACACAAGGGCAAGGTGTCTCATGGACAGGTAACAAAGTCTATGTTCTTATTCCCTCTGGTGCATTCGTTGTAGTATAGTTATCCTGTACTATATAGCTAAAATCCAATTATAAGTGAATAGATGCCATGTGCATCCTTCTGAGTCTGGGTTACCTCACTCAGGATGAGCTTCTCTAGTCCCATCCATTTGGCTGCAAATTTCATGATTTCGTTGTTTCTGATGGCTGAGTAGTATTCCATTGTGTAGGTTTACCACAGTTTTTTAATCCATTCCTCTTTTGAGGGATATCTGGGTTGTTTCCAGTTTCTGGCTATTACAAATAAGGCTGCTATGAACATAGATAAGAAAACATCCTTGTGGTTTGGTGAGGAATCATTTGGATGCATGCCCAGAAGTGGTATGGCTGGGTCTTGAGGGAGTGCTATTACACATTTTCTAAGATATCACCAGACTGATTTCTATAGTGGTTGTACAAGCTTTCACTCCCACCAGCAATGGAGGAGTGTTCCCCTTTTTCCACAACCTCACCAGGTTGTGCTGTCATTTGAGATTTTGATATTACCCATTCTGACAGGTGTGATATGGAATCTCGGTGTTGTTTTGAGTTGCATTTCTCTGATGAATAAGGATGCTGAGCATTTCTTCAAGTGTCTCTCAGCCATTAGGGATTCCGCCTTTGTGAATTCTTGGTTTAGTTCTGTTCCCCATTTTTTGATTGGATTATTTGGTTTTGTGGCATTTAATTTCTTGAGTTCTTTGTAAATATTGGATGTTAGCCCTCTGTCAGATGTGGGGTTGGTGAAGATCTTTTCCTAATCTGTAGGCTGCCATTTTGTTTGAATTACAGTGTCTTTTGCCTTATAGAAGTTTTTCAGTTTCATGAGGTCCCATTTATTTATTGTTGTTCTTAAATAATGAGTTGTTGGTGTTCTGTTCAGGAAGTTGTCACCTGTGTCAATGAGTTTGAGTGTTTTAACCACTTTTCTTCTAATTGATTTAGTGTGTCAGGCCTTATGTTAAGGTTTTGATCCACTTGGACTTAAGTTTTCTGCCAGGTGATAAGAATGGGTCTAATTTCATTCTTTTCAATGTTGACATCCAGTTAGACCAGCACCATTTGTTGAAGATGCTCTCTGTCCTTTTTCCATTGTAGAGTTTTGGCTTCTTTGTCAAAAATTAAATGACCATAGGTGTGTGGGTTCGTTTCCGGGTCTTCAATTCAATTCCATTACTCCACTGGTCTGTTTCTATACCAGTACCATGCTGTTTTTATTACTATTTCTCTGTAGTACAGCTTGAAATCTGGGATGGTGATGCCTCCAGATGTTTTTTTATTGTATAGGATTGCTTTAGCTATTCTGGGATTTTTGTTATTCCATATAAAGTTGACAATTACTTTTTCCAGGTCTATAAAAATTATGGTGGTATTTTGATAGGAATTGCATTTTATCTCTATATTTCTTTTGCTTGCTAGAGCAATAAGACAACTAAAGGAGATCAAGGCGATACGAATTGGAAACAAAGAAGTCAAATTATCACTGTTTGCAGACATATCATAGTATACATAAGCCATCCCAAAAATTCCACTAGAGAACTCTTACAACTGATAAACACCTTCAGCAAGGTGGCTGGATACAAAATTAATTCAAAAAAAATCATAAGCCCTTCTTTATACAAAAGATAAATGGGCTGAGAAAGATATTAGGGAAACAACACCTTTCACAATAGGCACAAAAAATATAAAATATCTGGGGGTAACTCTAACCAAGCATGTGAAAGACCTGTATGATAAGAACTTCACGTCCTTGAAGAAAGAAATTGAAGAGGACATCAGAAGATGGAAAGATCTCCCATGCTCATGAATGAAGTCTTTATGTGAGTTTAAAGTTTATAGAAAAACTTTCTTAAACTCCAATAATGGATCCATTTTATTCAAGTTTGATTTGTTGTCTAGGTTTTATGCCCACTGAAAATTCTTTGTACTGATTTTTTTTTCTCCAAGAAGTCAAGATATCAAAACCTAATTTAGTGCTAATTTTCGGCTTATTACCAGCACTACCAAGTATCATCTTGTTGGCTTGCAAATTTTTATCTCTGGGATTTTTTTTTCTCCCTGCCACTCATGTTGTGATTGTACTCACAGTAGATGTTAATAGAAGGCTCTACAGGAAGGACTGGTAACCATGGTGATAGGAGAGTGCTTTCTGCAATAACTCCACTGTACAAAATAATTTATGCATGAATGTAAAAATCACAGATGTTTTGAGCCATATGCAAGCTATATTTAACCAGGCTACAAGTGACAACTTACTTGGGAGTTACTAATGCAAAGGAGGTAAGCTTCAGTTGGATAGTAATTCTTTTTTTTCCTCATGTCCTGGTGGGGTCCTCCTAAGTACAGTACCCTATTGGTATGGAGAGTGGAGTATGAATGTATATCTTTAGTATTAGTCACTGTGTGTCAGTAACTCCAGTGTACAAGAGAGAGTGATATACAGAAATAAATGAAGAGAAGTTATTATCCAGGAGAGACAGCTAGGAAGCAGCACAAAGGCAACATAAGAAGAAACAAACAGCAACAAAGTGTTTATTACTACTTTCTTAAATCAATTCCTGACATCTTTGGTTACAGATGTAATGATTTTAGACACAGCACTTATTTTTCAGCTTAAAAAATTCAGTTCTTTATTTTAATATTTAAGCTATTAATTACCATCTTTCATTATCAAGACTAGCTAGCTCTTAGAGCAGTAATGCTTATAGCTCGGTGGAAAAACTTATCCTTGTAGTAATTATTTTACATTTAATATACTTTGATTATAAAACCAAAGTAATATTTAATTCATGTTTGAAATATTTGTATCTAAACTTTCTCTTAAACTGGGTTTTTAAAAGAATAAATCCTTAGCTATTCTGAATCATCACAATATGCTGTGAACTTTTACCAGAGTTGGCTCCACAAATTGCATTTGTGGTTCTAAGACATGAATAACTTTCTAAATTCATCTTTCCACTTGTAAAAATAACTGCTGCTTTTAGAACTGGTTTTCTAAAAGGGAGGCTTGAAGAAATCACAAAATTAATGCAATACTTTATACAATGTGGCTATTTCCAGTACCACTGGACTATTGGAATTCATAGGCAAAAGAAAGAAATGGGAAATGGAAATGAAACAATTTGCATTGCAAAAATTTTCCTTTTCCATGACATTTTATATCTATCGTCGCCTTGTCTTCTTCATTCCCATGTTCCTTATCTCTCTATAAAATGTTGCTCTGCCTTTCTTTGATTAAAGTCTTCCTGGACCTTTGCCCCTGACCCTACCTCTTTGCTTACTGCTTTTATTTTTAATGCTTTCTCACTCTCATTTTAATATAAATTGCCTCACTGGTAATTAAGTGCATTTCTGCAGATCCAAGAGAGCCTCCTGTGAGGCAATTGTGTGCTCCCTCCTTGATGCTCCCTTCCTGAAGCAGTAATGTGCAATTAAGCAGTAACAAGGAGCCTCCATATTAACCCAGTTTAAATTTAATAAGAAGGGACTAGTGCATAGTTCAAGAGAGCAAGTCTTGGTAAACCAGTCTTGCTGGCCTGTTGGTAGGGTGCTCTCAATTTAGAGGCAACAGGGCATTTCTATTACAATAAAGTGAGAGGTGTCATTGGAGCTAATTGCCTTTGACAATAACAGGTTCTGGGTTCTCAGTAGGCCACAACAGGAAGTTAGATATATACAATGGGTGAAGAATTGCAGGGATTTCTGAGTGACCCTTAACCTGCTATTAAAAAAAAAAAAGTGCATTTAAACAGGGTGTGGTGTTACCTGCAATTAATTCCAGCACTTAAGACATAGTGGCAGGTGATCTCTCTGAATTCAAGTCCAGCCTGTCCTAAGTACTGATTTCTAGGGCAGCTAGGGCTCTTTAGTGTAACCCTTCTCAAAATAAAACATACACACAGATGCTCATGCAGATTCACACAGAGACACAAACACACACACACACACACACACACACACACACACACACACACACACGCAAAGACACAAACCAAACCAGAACAACAACAAAAAAAATCTTAAAAACACAGGAAAAAGAAAAAAAAACATATTTGAAAAGGTTCCCCAAGTATTCCCCTGTAAGTGGAAAATTTTTGCCTAATGTAACTCTTCCTGACATTCAGTTAAGTTTTCTTTCTTTTTTTTTTTTATAGTTTTCTTGAATACTTCTGTATCCTCTTAAAAAAGAAATGTGATCGAAGCTGCTTCACTTGTTTATCTTCTTTTCTCAAATCCTTCAGAAACATAAGTGCTGATGGTGGTGCTGTTCTTGGTACTGATTATAAGAACAGGAATATATGATGGGTTTCTTCATTATAGCCCACTGTTCTTACATAATCAAAATACAGGTACACATTTGCAGTTGTTATTGGGATAGTATTTCAGGGGATAACATGCTCTCTTCTTGAGTAAGGAGACTTCATCTCTTCCGGATAGCCACTGAGCTGTAACTAGTATCTGGCTCATGAAAATTATTGATGAGCGTCCTTTGAGAGAATGAGGGACAAAAAAGAAAATGAGTTTAATAAGAAATTAATTAGACATAAATATCACATTCTATGTATATTTGTTATGATTGTTATGACATGTTATTTTATTGAGAAAAACATACGCTCGCTGCCCCAGTGGCTAAATATACTATATGAGTATGTCTTACATCTATAGCCCTTAAAGCAAAAATAACATTAGGATATCCGTTGAGACTTCAGTAAAGTTGAAATGTTAGCTTAGTGCACTTCATTTGTTGCTAACTGAATATATTTTCTCTTCAAAAATTATTTTATATTGACATATAATTGCTTCTGTTTGTCTATTTATCTTTATTACCAATCTATCTATCTGTCCTTTAGAAACAAATTACTATAAAACAAATATTTAAATTGCATTAGCAAGAGTTTACTTGTACTTTATTGATGTTCTATCATGTATCTGTCTATCATCTATTTATTATCTATCTACCTATCTATCATCTATCTATTTATCTATCATCTATCTATCTACCTATTTACCTATGTATCATTTATCTACTCTAACTACATGTGTATGTATCAGTATGTGTTTGCTTGTATGTATATATTATTTATCAATCTATTATCTATCTATGCAATAGGTATATAGAAACCCATATATATGTATATTAAATGTATATATTTATGTATTTCCTTTACATGTTGAAATGTTTTAGATTGATAATATTTCACAAAAACCATTGAATTATGGGTAATATGTCTCTTTATGTATATTTGTTTGTGTATGTATATCTTACCTTTGCTAGTACCTATTTCAAGTATTCCCATTGTTTAATCATTATAAAAATAGTGTGAGACTTACTTTTTACATTTTTTTTAAATTTATTTATTTATTGCTTAAGGTTACATCTCCATCACAGTGCCCTCTTTCCACTCCTCCCAGTCCCGCCCTCCCACCCTCTAACCCCTATCCCTTCCACCCCACTCCTTTGGAGTGGAGTGTCCCTACATAACAGTCCCCTCCCCCTGTTCAGCAGTCATATGAGGGCTAAGAGCCTCCTCATACACTGGGGGCCTACAAGGCAGCACCACTAGGGCAAAGTGTTTCATTGAAAGGAAAAAAAGTCCATGTTCCTGTTTATCCTGTACTCTTATTGGAAATAAAGTGATTGTCCAAAGTCCGCTTGTTTCTGTTCTAGTTATTACTTGGAAAGTATCTGCTTTTGAAATGTTGAGATGCACGTGTCATCCACTTACATTGACCTTTCAACACCGTTCGCAGACATTTGGGCCATTTGTAAAGCTACATACATGTCTTCTAAGACTGGCCTTTGTCTTTTTTTTTTTTTTTTTGATCAATAAGTCAAAATTTGTGTGAGAAGCAAGGCTGATAAAATGGTATACTGGCATATTCTTGTTCAGTCCCTGTGGCCCAAAAAGAGAAAGAGTTCAAGGAAGAGTGCAATGGGTACTCTGTACTATGACTCTGTTGGGACGTCAGTCCAGTTTTAGAGCTGAAAATTTCTATTTATTTTCTATGCAGAGTAAACGTCTGTAAAAATAAAATTTTGTACAAAGAAAATTAATGCTATTTTTCTTACTATTAGCCCTTCACAGCATCTAAGATAGCTATGTTAAAATAAAATGGCATCTTGCACATGAACAAGTCAGAAAGGCATATAAAGTATTCACAGTCTGCTACACAATTTTATATCCTCCAGAATCTCTTAAAAGTCTATGCAGGCTCATATAGAACTTTAAACTCATGGAGATGGTTAGATAGTAGAATGTTAAAGTCAGGTGCCAAATACATATGGACTGGACATTGGGAATGTATGCTAAGCCATATAACTCTTATAATCGTGGCCTATTTATTTCTGTTGTTTTGTATTGTATTTATAGTTATAAGAAAAAGAACCATTATTTGGACTGAAAGGGAGAGCTGTTGGGGGGAAAAATAAATACCTTTAACTAAAAAAAAAGAAGGGAAGAGGATGGTGGGGCTGAGGGGGAGGAGGGTGGAAGGGTGGGACTGGAGGGGGGAGTAGGGAGGGGATTGTGATTGAGATGTAACTTGAAGAAATAAAAAATAAATTATTAAAAAAAAACAAGAAAAACAAAAAACAAAAAACAAAAAAAAAGTCTATGCAGGCTCTATGGGAACACATAACCATATTTTCACTTTAGTTGGAAGTTTTATTTATTTTCTTGAACTTTGAACCTGATTTTCAAATCTCGTATAATAATTATTGTAGCTTGTAAATATTCAAATTGTGGTGCAATTTGTATAAATATTTAGAGTAATCATATTTGCATATTTCCATTCTTATAAACTATGTGGGGAAGAGATCATGAGGAATCATATCTTTGGGTTCATGTCAAATGTTATCATCTTGTCAAGAGATATTCTGATAGTGGTGTGATAGAGTGATGTAGAAGCAACTATTTCAAAATGCAGAGCCTTTGTTTAAAATGTAATCAGCCAGAAATCTTTACTTTTCCTATTTTGTCAATTCCTATACAAATTAAGAAGTACTTCAAAATTCTGTATACTTGACTCCTTAATTTTCTGGCTATTTTACCAAATGTATAACAAAACATCTCATTCAGTGATATGAAATGCGTGTATATGTTTTAAAAACTTTTGGGCATGTGTGTGTAGTATAAATAATAAAATGTGTACTGAAATGATTGTCAGCTTTTAAGAATGCAAACTATTTTTGCAGAAGAGCTGAGTTCCATTCCCAGAATGCACATTGAGCAGCTCACAATCACCTGTAACTCCTGAACCTGGGGATCCAATGCCTTCTTCTGGTCCCCACTAACATTACAAACACACCCATATACATAATTAAAAATAAAGATAAAATATTAAAAATGAATGCTTAATTTTAAGCAATTGGCTCAGAGATTTAAAAAAATATTTATTCACTACTTTAGGCCACATCTCCATCACAGTGCCCCCCCCACCCCTCCCAGCCCCACTCTCCCACACTCCCATCCTACTACTCCAGAATGAAGTGTTCCCACACATCAGTCCCCCACCCCAGTTCAGCAGTCATATGAGGGCCAAGAGCCTCCTCATATACTGGGGGCCTACATGGCAGCACCACTAGGGTAAAGTGTCTCGTCAACAAAATCTATGTTGCTGTTCCTTTTGCTGTGTTGGTTGTACAATAGTTATCCTGTACTTTTCAAAATGTTTATTTATCACTTCAAGTTACATCTCCATCACACTTCCCTTCCTCCATCCCTCCTGGAGACCACCTTCCCACCCTCCCCCCTTCTCCCAGAACTCATAATTCTTTTTTTAATTATTAAGCCACAGTTATGAAAATTATAAGTTATAACATACATTTCCAATGTTCAGTCCATACATATTTGGCCACTGATATTAATTATCAATTGTCTATTTATCTCCTTGAGTTTAAAGTTCTATACCTAACTCATTTTCCAACCTAACTTGCATTACCAGCTTAAAAACATCTTCTTAGACCTAGCACTGTAACAATTAAGAAGAACATCTATGTTGCTAAAGAGCTGAAAATATTGACAAGCATATAATTGCTTATTCGTTTCTGGTTTAGATCTAAATAACATAACCTTCTGACATCCCAGACAGATTTCAGTCCCTCTCATTGTCTATTAGCCTACTTCCCCAGGACGGATATATGAAGAAAAGGTATTGATAAAGTTTCAGATCTTCTAATGAACAGATGAGCACACTATCATTTATTTATAAAAATGAGACATTATTTATGTAGGCATTTAAATAAGAAAAATAGTATTTTTGCTAAATAGATATATTTACTGACTGAGCTATATAATAAACTATATAATGATATAGATCATTAAGTAGCAGTTATTTTTAGGGAAAAACACTTACTAGAATGATCCAATATTTTTGTTATACTATATCATTTGTAAATATATAATCACATAATTTTTATCTTTCTTGGTCCCTCTTAAATAAACGTGTGTGTGTGTGTGTTTATTCATTTTTACTTCTATCTACCCTGTCATAGCTCATATTTATACTATGGCTGGGTGTTCCATTTCACTAGGTATCAGAGATGGGATTAGGCTTAGTGATGAATAAGGATAGCTGTTATTCTTAGACTTGAAAGTGTAACAGTTCATAGTTTAGGTAATACCAAAATGTCTACTTACCCTTGCCACTACACAGGACAGGCCTCAAATGCATGCTTCTGTAGAGACCTGATGTATGAGGACAGCTGATTTAAGGGGCACAATGGACCAATATATACATGAAGTCTGTTACAAAATCTTGTCAATATAACATTTTCATTTGTCAAATAATAATTGCATTAGAATTTATTGATTAGAACTTAATAACAGTATTCACCATGCATCTTGAACACTCAATAAACATGATACTTCATTTCATTCAGTTATCCTCTCTTTTTTCACACCAAACAGAATACTTCTAACTTGCCTCAGTCAAGGAGTACAGCTTCTTGTTGATTCCTATCTCTGTTTTGTTTGGGAAAATTACTACAGTTCTTGCGGGACTTTGTGAATATATGTAAGAATCTCTTGGTTTTTCTTGGTAAGATCTTTGAAATGGTTTGAGCAAATCATTGATGGGATCTCATTGTATTCTTCTATAAGAATGTTTATGTTTGTACCAGGCATTGTGGCACAGGCTTTTAATGCTGACACCCAGGATGCAGAGGCAGGCGGATCTCTGTTAGTTCGAGGCCAGCCTGGTCTACAAAGTGAGTAGAGGCAGACAGGGCTCTGTTACACAGAGAAACCCTGTCTTGTAAAACTAAAAAATAAAATAAAATAAGTTTGTGTTGGTTTATATTCCATTAATTTAGAAAACTCTTTGAAGAAGAATCATTGTCAGTAACCTAATCACCAAGATGAAAGATAAGACTATATTCAGTCTCCAATATCTTCGATTCACATTGTACATTCTCTCCCTTTATTTGTATTTAAGTCCATTTATTTGAAGAAAAATGCCCTGGAAGTGAGAGAAAAGCCGAATTTCCACACTTAAAATGGAAATCAACAAGCTGGAGAGATGGCTCAGCGGTTAAGAGCACTGTCTGCTCTTACAGAGGTCCGGAGTTCAATTCCCAGAAACCATATGGTGGCTCACAACCATCTAGACTGTAATCTGATGCTCTATTCTGGCATGTAGGGGTACATGCAGATTGAGCTCTCATATTTGTAAAATAAATAAATAAATCTAAAAAAACGAAATCAACAAAGACCATAGACTTACCTTAGAACCTGAAAATTTGCCTTCCTCCCACTCCGTTTTCAAGAAATGTAAAACCAGAATTGTTCTGTGTATTTAAACATTAAAGTGCAGCTTCCTAATATATAAGTGATAACAAAATACCAAAAGTTGAAGATTTTTGGAAAGTTTTATTTTGTTCCTTAATCCATGTTTCTATGAGTCTATAAGTGAGTTTCCAGAATAGCACAGCTGCTGAATCAGATGTAATGAATTTCTTTGGACATGTTATCAGCATTGTCTCCCAAGAGTAACTGTTAGTATGACATGATTTCTTCCCAGATGTCAGGACTTGAGATGAGACAGTGCTGACAGGTGAGGTACATTTAATCTGTCAAGGTAGCTGAGAATCTTTTGAGAAATAATCGATCCTTCCATGGAACTAAGATTTAGTTGTATTTTAAATTTCATTTACATTTTAGTTAGCAAGGAAGCAAATTATCTTCCAATAATGGAAGCTGCAAATTGCAAGATGAAGAAGCACAAATATTTTACTTAAATCAGTAAAATTGACCATCTCTCTCTCTCTCTCTCTCTCTCTCTCTCTCTCTCTCTTTGAGCCAATGGAAGCTACAGAGAAAGAGAACAGGCACATTATCCAAATAAATTTTATTGTTATTCATTATAATGGAAATGATGTGGAGTTACCCAGTCTTACTTAAAAATAACACTGGATGAGATTCTGAAAGAAATATAAAGAAGTGGGCTGTGTATATCTAACTGTCTTAGAGCATACACCATATACATGAAAATGATTTTTCTCTTTAGTGGCTTTTATTCAGAAATAACTTTCTTTGGCACAGAAATCAATCTGTTTGTTGAATAATTTAAAATATGACTTCTGTATATTTACATCTCTGCCGAGAGTTGAAGTTCTCATTAGCATTAACCCGATGTTACAGAACTGTCTAATTAGTCTGTTTACATCTAGCCCTTCTAGTCTTATGTTGCAAATCTACCTTGCACGTTATTTGCCAATTGGGTCATCCAAAGCACACATGGAATTGTACCAGATTCCTGCTTTGAGCACTTCGCTGTGTCTACATGATCACTAGGATGAGGTCTGAGCTTCCTTTACATTCATTCCACTGTGTTTTAACTCATGCTTTACCTTTTCTCCCAGCATGCCAATCTCATGTTAAAAAGGCTCAATCCCATGAACCTCTGGAATCAGCATGCATTCTTTCCCAGTCCCCTTGGCCTCTTAGCTCCTGTTTACACTCTTCTCTATGTCTCATCCCTTTTTTTCTTTTTTAAAAGATTTATTTATTTATTTACATTTATGTATTATATACAGTGTTATGCCTATATATATTCCTGCAGGCCAGAAAAAGGCACCAGATCTCAATATAGGTGGTTATGAGCCACCATGTGGCTGCAGGGAATTGAACTCAGGACTTTTGGAAGAGCAGTCAGCGCTTTTAACCTCTGAGCCAGCTCTCTGGTTGCCAGTCACTTCTGTTTTTTCTAAACCTCCTAAATAAACTCTGACCTTTCCAAAACTCTTACTCTTTGTACTTTTTTCTACCTCCAACTTGTTCTTTTCTATGTCTGCTATTCCTGGTGGGAAACACTAAACTTTCTGTGTTTTGGGTTTACACTAAATATATACTAAAAGTAGCTTTTTTTTTTTTTTGTCAGAGTTTGTCTGTTACAATAATGCAAAGTGATAGAGGAAACAAGATTGTTATTCATTGTTTTTTGGCATTAGAAATTTTTACTTTCTTATAGTTCTGTATTGTATTTATGTTATAAGAAAAGACCCACTAATGGTTGAATTAGTGGCAAGCCTTTCTCTTGGCATGAAAAAACCCCTTGCACCAACTGCAGACAGACTGCTGTCCAAAAAGGACAAAACTTGGTAGCAGGGAAGTCGACAGCCTAACTCTGCCAAGACAGGGTAGGTAAGTCCTTCATAATCCCTGCTCTACAACAAATGTCTGTCAGAGAAACAGGACCCAAAGGCTGAAGACTGATGCTGGAATGTATGGAGAGAAAATGGGAACTGTCCAGGCAGTCATTGGTATGTTCTTTCTTAGTTTTGGAAGCTGCAGGCCCTGCACTTCCTATATAAGCAAATATATTTATCCCTCTCAGGTCTCTGAGGTGGTTGAAGAATAGACAGCTAGAGTCTCATAGTTAAATTTTGAATTGTTTAGGAATCAGGAGGGTGTTATAGATCTAAGAAGATACTCTTAAAAGTGTGTTGCAAGTTAGTATGAATGTTGAGTCACATATAGACCTTTAAACTCATGGAGTTGGTTAGATAGTAGAATGTTAAAGTCGGGGGCCAAATATGTATAAACTGGACATTGGGAAGGTATACTGGGCCATTTAACTCTCATAAATGTGGCATATTTATATCTATTGTTTTGTATAATACTTACTGTTATAAGAGAAGGAACCATCTGTTGGACTGAAAGGGGAAACTTCTGGGGGGAAGAGGGTGGAAGGGCGGGATAGGCAGGGGGAATAAAATAGGGAGGGGTTGTTACTGAGATGTACCTTGAAGAAAAAAAAATAAAGTATTTAAAGAAAAAAAAAAGAAAAGACCCTTTTATTCATTGGACTACAAGGGGGAACTGTTGGGGGGAAGATAGACCTTAAATTAAAAAAAAAAAAAAAACAGATAGGAGGGTAAGAGAGAGGAGGGAAGGAGGGGGGGAGGGGACTATGAGAGAGATGTAACTTGAATAAATAAATAAATGTAAAATGAAAAAAGAAAAAAAGAAATTTATACTTAGCATATGATTGATGCACAACTTAAATTTCTGAAATTAAAATGGCATAAAAATTTTTAAGAGTGGAGGTCTGATATTTTGTTTTATTTTGAGGCATAGTTTCACTATATAGCTCTGGCTGTCCTCGAACTCACTATGTAGACCAGGTTGACCAGCCAATCACAAATATCCACTATCCTATGTCTCCATAGTTCTGTATAAAAGGTATGTGCCACCAAGCCTGGGTTGGTGTGATGTTTTAAGTGACCAATTTGAAGCAAGATGGATTCAAGGAAAAGTAGTACTTGAAAATATGGAATACAATTACACAGTTAAAATTTGTTGATATTTTCTGTTGTCTGTACACGAAAGACCAAATTTTGGAAACATATCTATTTACGGTTTCTTACAATAGATATTCGAAATGCAGAAAAATGCTTGTATAGTCAGAGAAAAGGCAACACAAGATTTGTCAAGGTTAAAAGTACTAAGAATTAGGGTTCAACAACATCTCTAAGAGCATCCTCCTGTTCTGCCTCTGTTTGTTTGTTTGTTTTTTACACATATAGCAATTTTAGATGGACCATTGCTATCCTATCATAGGAAGACTTTTTCCAAATGTTTTATGAGTAGAGATATGAGTGATGGTTAGCTGACCGTACAAGACCACAATTTATCTCAATGTAAAGCAATCAGTGTTCTTGCCTAAAATATTATTTCCAGTATAATCTTTGGAATACATGTTTTTTTTTGACTTACAAAGAAAATCATCACTTAATCCAGTTATTCTGTACACTTGCCTCATATCCCTGGTCAATAATTTGTTGGGCGATTAGGCCAGCTCTCTGGGCTAATGGGATTTTTGTCCACAAACGTGTTGTATTTAACTTTCATGGGATTGAGCAAGATGACACAAAGGATATCTGAGGGAAAGAATATTTTAGAAAATACTAAAAGGCAAACAGATTTTACTTTGACAGAAAGACTAATGGGTGAATCTCATTCTGTTTGGTTGGCAATTTATAGGAGTGTAGGATTGTTAAGCAGATTCTGGTTTTCAACTATCTAAAACAAAGAAGAAATTTGCCATGATTCGTACTTAGATGTGTGTTATGATTTAAGGCCTGGGATTTGAGAACCCTGAGAAATTTCTACCCAAAATAGATGAAACGCTAACTCAATATGAAATTTTGGCTTATCACATTGAAAGTAATTTCCCAAACACATTGTAAAGTAGCTTGGTGCATTTTGGATGCACACTAAGACAAAAGAATTGCTTTGGAACAGAAATGTGGGATGGGCAAAAATCAGAATATTCTACTGTGATTTCAATGGATAATTTTTTCCTGGGCTGATAACCTTTTTGAAAGATATATCATGAATCATTAAAGCAAATGTGAATCTGATAGCCTGGGTAATGGGAAATCCATATGGCTGGGAGACCTCTAGATGCTCTTTATGAACAAGATTTTCAAGAATCAGGAGCCAGATATGAGCCAAGCACTGAGAGCAGATCTTGTAATCAGATTCCCAGAGAGCCAAAATCCTACAATCCTACTGTTGTCTTCTTCTTCTTCTTCCTCCTCCTCCTCCTCCTCCTCCTCCTGCTCCTCCTCCTCCTCCTCCTCCTCCTCTTCTTCTTCTTCTTCTTCTTCTTTTTCTTCTTCTTCTTCTTCTTACCAAACTTGTCAAACTAAACAAGCAAGTAAGCAAGTAAAGAAATAATAATAATGATAATGTGTCTAAAAAGGGAATTCTATGCATACAATCTATATATACAAATACATACACAGCATGTATTCACAAAAGCTGTTGCTCTTTATTGAATATGTAAAGAATCCAAAGCACTCAATTAAGAGAAGTATGAAGTAAAATCAGAGTTGATACATGTCTGCTTCATATTCATCCACAGCTAACTCTGTACAGCTGACATCCCAAATACCACATAGCTATCAGTGGGAGAGTATTCCAGAAAACTTAAAAAAAAAAAAACTAGACAGTTCAGTACAATTATGTACCTTGTCCTAGAGTCTTATTTAATGGGTCTTAAATGAAGGCCCTGAGATTGGCACTTTAAAACAAACCTCAGATATTAGTGATTTTCCTCGTATCTCATTATACTATGAAACAAAGGTCATGTTATTATTATGAGTCGAGGATTCAAATTCTTACTCTGATACATTCATCCCTCAAATAAACTTAATAATATACCATGTTGGGAATCTAGGGATATCCTAACAAATCATTGTCATTTAAATTGTTTCATCAAAGGGAGGTCTTCTCATGGTTCCCAGGGTTAGAATCTGAAGCCAAGCTCTCTACTTATCTCCGATGGCTGGCTGTCTTTCACCACTGCTTGCAGAAGCTCTTCAGTTTGTACATGTCCACTTTCTAATCCCTATTGATGAGACATTTTGATGTTCTGGATTAGGGCTCATCTAATGACCTTATTTTAACTTGCTTTTAAAGACCATCTCACTAAAGCATTCTTGTTTTTTGAGGTATTGTAGACTAGGAATCTAGTAAGTGTTTTTAGAGGCAGTGGGCATGATTTATGCTGTATAATTTGTACTGAAGTAAGTTTATGTTATTTTGAAGAGCACAACAGCTATCATAGTTAACATGGTTTGGAAACTGAAAGTATTAATGCAGAAGCTAGGCTTCATTTAAAATTTGAAATTTTCAGTTGTACTATTATATTGAGGATGTTGTATTGCCCTTACTACCAGAAAGCTGATGTCAAGGTAATGTTGTCATTACTTTCTGTGAAATTCTTGTCCTATTTTGGTGATGCTGTTGTCTTTCTATATTATTATTTGTCTAAAATTAATGTTAGTTAATACAAAAGCATCATGATCTAGGTACTCTAATAAGAATATATAACTCATGGTCAGAAAGATGGCTCAATGAGGAAAGTGCTTATCAATCAAATCTGATGATATTCATTGTTTCCTGAAACCCAAATAAGTAGGGAAAGATAGAATGACTTCACAAAGTTATTCTCTGAGCTCTGCTTTTACACATTGGCTTAAGCCTAAGCGCACACACACACACACACACACACACACACACACACACACACACAGAGAGAGAGAGAGAGAGAGAGAGAGAGAGAATAAGATAGAGAGCCCTATCGTACTTATATACAATGCAAAAATACTTAAAAATAAAAATAATCAATAATTTATTCTAGTAACTTAAATTAGAACTCAGAACTCAGGGAGATGCCTACACATGAACATATATTGTCATATAATTTACGAAAATGATGAGCAGCCAAATATTTCTACCAGCTGTTTTGAAAGCATAAATGTTTAACAAGCAGAAATTTTATCTCTATTGAGATATTATTTTGTATCAGACTTTGCTATTCTCTATATTAAATATGCCTTTTGCCTCAGTCAGTTATGCGTCTACCCCAAAGCATTGGTATTGTTCCCTTTAAAAATAAAAAATATTAAAAACCCATCAGGACTTGGAATTATTTATCTATGTCATGTGATTAGTAAGTTACACACTCTAAACTCAAAATTTAGATTCCTTAGACTAGAATTTACAGACCACTTTTTACAAGGTCTTTCCCATTGGATAGTAACTTCTTCTGTTTCATGTTAACTCCAGAGATAATGTTTCCTGTTCACTGCATAGGACTTGTGTGCTATCAGAGTTTTTATTTCTCACTGATAGTGGTTAAATAAAGTATTCATATCAAGGGGACCTGGAGAAAGCTTAGAGCTCAGTCCTTGCAATTCCAAACAAAGTCATTCAAAGTATATTCGAAATACTGATTCCCGTATATTGGTTCTATAAAAGAGTGACATAGCATACTTTTCTTGGTGCTGTAATATAATACTAAGAAAAAACAAAGCGAGAAGGGCTTCTTCTGGCAACTGACCACATTGTGTCCACAATCAGGAAACAAAAAACAGTAAAGGAGAATGAGGAGAACAAGTTCTCAGTTCCACACAGTCCAGGAACACAGACCATAGAATGGTGCTGCCCACATTCAGGTTGGAACTTTTCACATCGATTAATCTAAACTCACCTCACCTAATCCCTCACAGGCATGCACAGAAGCTAACTTCTGTAGAGAGTCTAGAGTATCTCAAGCTGACAGTCAATATTAGCCATCCCACTAGTTCAACAGAAATGGAACACACTCATATACATGGACACACATCAAGACAAATCAATTTGTATGATAAATTTGTCAAAGAAAATTTTTGAGTGGAAATTTTGAGTAGAACGAGGACACTTCCCACCTTCCTTAATAAGCCGGTGCTCACTTTGTGTATAAGCCGTGGCCAAATTGTGGATTTAAAGTCTTAGTAAATTTTTAATTTGTGATTTTATTTCAGCAGACAAGCTTTCCTATGTGCAGATGGGTGAAGAAATCAAAGTTCATTTTGACTCAGACACATTATTCGAAAGCAGTTCTTGAAAATGGAGTGTACTTTGTTTTGAACAATCTGAACAGAAAACAAGCAGTATATTCTGTTTGGAGCTCTTCTCCATCTGGTGACTGGCATATGTCATGAGGTTTTACTTCACTGAATACTTTCAGTGCATTTGAGGATCAATCTCAGTCTCCAGCACATTCTTGGTCTTTTACACATGCATTTTTACTGCTCTTTTTTTTTTTTAAATATTTATTTATTACTTCAAATTACATCTCCATCACATAACCTCTCTCCGCCCCTCTGGGTCCCACCCTCTTACCCTCTCCCCTCTCTCCCACCTATCCTACTCCTCTGGAGTGGGTTGTTCCTACTTATTAGCCCACCTCAGTTCAACAGTCATGAGGGCTAAGAACTTCCTCTTGCCCTGGGGCCTGTATGGTAACTCCATTAGGGCAAAGTATCCCACTAACAAGTAACAAGGTCTATGTTCCTGTTCCTTTTGGTGTATTGGTTGTAGGATAGTTATCATATACTACATGGCTAAAATCCAATTACAAGTGGATAGATGCCACGTGCATCTTTCTGAGTCTGGGTTAGCTCACTCAGGATGAGCTTTTCTAGTTCCATCCACTTGGCTGCAAATTATATGATTTCTTTGTTTCTGATAGCTGAGTGGTATTCTATTGTGTAAATGTACAACATTTTTTTTTATCCATTCTTCAGTTGGGGAACATGTGGGATGTTTCCACTTTGTAGCAATTACAAATAAAGATGCTATGAACATAGATGAGGAAATATCCTTGTGGTTTGGTGAGGAATCATTTGGATGTATACCCAGAAGTCGTATGGCTGGGTCTTGAGATAGAGCTATTCCAAGTTTTCTAAGATATTGCCAGACTGATTTCCATAGTGGTTGTACAAGTTTGCTCACCCACTAACAATGGAGGAGTGTTCCCATTTCTCCACACCCTTGCCAGCATGTGCTGTCATTTGAGTTTTTGATCTTAGTCATTCTGACAGGTGTGAGATGGAATTTTACTGCTCCTTTTAACAAACACATGGCTCTGATTCCGCTTCTTTTCTCTTCTTGTTTTCCTTCAAGATTTTTAAACTCATTTTTGTCCTAGTGAATAGTAGGTAAAATCTTCAAGCGCACATTCACTGGAGTATGATGGATAGGGGGGGCAGCTTTGACTATAGCCTTAAGAGAAAATTGATGTAGTGTTAGAGGGACACATCTTCTTACAGCACAGTTCTATCCCTGCTAATATCTTATTATTTTCCAGAAAGACATCTATTAGCAAAAGAGTGCTGCTTTCAAGGTCAGAATGTCCAAAATTATTTCCTAATAATACTCTTCACTGGTTTTGAAAGGACTTCTTTAAAAATAGGTCCATTTTCCTGTTTTCTGCAATTTCCAGGGCTAATGTTGAAGTATTACATCCTTTTTCTTAGTTTGTACATTCATGGGCATATGTAACTATGCATGTATATATGGGTGTGCTGTAGTCTGTGTAGTGTGTACATGAAGCCCCAGAACAGCTTTGGATACCTTTATCATTGTCTTGTAAAGCTTTTTGTTTGTTTGTTTTGGAGACCTTAGCTGTCAATGGCCAGGAGCTTGTCCAGTAGGCTAGATTGGCTGACAATCAAGCCATGAGCCACTCCTTTATCTGCCTGTCCAGCACTGAGATTATAAGAACCAGGCTTTTCATTTGAGTTGTGGAACTAAATCTGATCCTTAGCTTTCGAGGCAAACATATTACTCAGTCACCTACCTAGCCTTTGCTCCACAACTTTTAACTGAAACTTCTATCTGTCAAAATGTTAGCAATCTGAACAATAATAGATGGAACTTGTACCACCCAAGTAAATATTTTTACTATTAACATACTGCAGAGATAGGAAGTAGGAGATTACTAAGCATACCATTGACTTGAAAAAATAGTTCCCAAGAAACACCAATCAAAATAATGTATATAAAGAATATAAAGGTATCTTGGTCTTTCCCCTCTTATTTGATCTGTCTATTTAGCTGATTAAATTTTAGATAGAAACACCATTTTGATAAGAAGGTTTAAATAAATTTCTGTGATATAAAGAGTTTACTTCGTTTCACTCATGTGATATGACAGCAGACAGGGGACTATGGTGTTAGATTCTAGGAATGAAAACTGACTCCATAGGTATCATCAACAGAAAAAAAAAAAAACTATAGCGTGGAATTAAAGATCAGACATACAGAGATCCACAAGACCCTGGTCACTAAGTCACTAATGTATGTTAAAATGGAGTGGTTTCAGTATAGAAAATACATTTGTATATTCTCAGAATATACATTAAAAAAACTAGATAAATGATATGATAAATTACCTGCTTAATATATCTATTGTACATAACTTGAGACTTGAGTAGGAAGGAAAGCTATTCTATTCAGTTGGATACCAAGTAGAGATACTGAATCATGTTGGAGGGGTTTAAGAGATGAGCTAGAAGAATGTCCAGTTCCCTGCATGCAATGATATAAACACTGATTTTTCAAGGATTCTGGACCATGAGAGAAGAACCTGTGAATGACAGCTTCTATGGCAAAGGAGATTTGAAAATGTGATCTTGACACAGAGAGTCTACTGCAGGAGAAAAGAAGGCCATGTGACAGAGCAGATGGAAGCACAGGGAAGCAGAGCAGGCAGAAGAGATGGTACAAACCTGGCTGTGAAGATGAAGGAAGGGGCTATGTGCCAAAGAATCTTAGGAATGCAGCTACAGAAAGTTGGGGAAAAAAAACTGGGGCAGGTTTCTCTGCCATAGATTTCCTTGAGAGCAAGGTCTGCTCTCACCTTAAAATCTACAAGATATTTTTTTTAGTTCTTTAAAGACATTAAATTTTAAATTTGTGTGAGCTTGTTATAGGGGTAAGACTATTCGTACATCACTGTGAAAAACATATAAGGCAACTGATTCTTCTTCCATGATTCTAACAAATTATACAACACTGACTAGTCTTGAATATGGGCAGACAGGGACCTGTGTCATTCATAATTATAGAGAAATAGGCAGAAAATGAAGGAGAGAGAGAAAGAGAGAAAACACATGAGTGCTTATATAGTTAGGATATACAGCTATTTGACAAGTTTAGTGTTCAGTTGGTTACCAACTGATTTTCTTTTTAAATAAGTGTATATATCTCTTGAGGGAGTGCTACCACTCCTATACAAATAGGAGTGACTTTTTAAAAAATAAGAGCATGTAAATTGTGTGACAGACCAGTACTGAAAGACTTCTTTTATTTTTATTTTTTTTAATTTTATGCATTCCTGTGTTCAAGGCAGCCAGAAGGAGGTATCTGATCCCCTGGAGCTGGATGGAGTCACAGGCCCTTGTGAATTGTCACAAGGGTGTTAGGAAACGAAGCTGGGTCTTCTGAGGGAGCAGCTTGTGGTCTAAACTCTCTCTCTGGCTACTGTAAGACTACTTAGAAGTTAAAGTTCCAAGATATGAATGGCCTTCCACTGATATAAAGAAGAGATCCTTATTTCTACTTACTGATATTTCACAGAAAAATAAGCTGGAAGTCACATTAGTTATATACCTACCAACACTGCAGTAGAGTTCAAGAGTCCCCTTACCTCACACCATGCTGGCCCTCCTTACCATTTGCATTCCTAATGATAGTCATTCTGGATGAAGATGGGAGGGGGAGCAAGAAAGATTTTTTTTAAGTAGCTTTAATCTGTATTTTTCTGAGAGCTAAGGATATTGAAATTTTTATATGTGCTTAGTAGCCATTTGTATTTCGACTTTTGAGAACTTTCTGTTTCATTCTCTTGTCCTCTTTTTAATTGGTGTGTTCAATTTTTGTAGTGTCTATCTTTTCAAGTTCTTTATATACTCCAAGCAGTCTTTATTTGTTAGGTATATAACTAGCAAAGATTCCCACCATTCTGTGGGCTGCCCTTGTTTCCCTTTCTGGACATACAGAAGCTTTTCAGTTTTATAAGATTCCATTCTTCAATAATTAATCTCCTTCTTCAGGTACTATAGTTCTATTCAGAAAAATCCTTCCTTGTACCTGTAAGTTGAAGTATACACCCTATTTTTCCCTCTAGCAGTTTTAGGGCAATAGATATTACATTATGATTTGACCTAGTTAGCTTTTACTATCAACTTGACACAGCTTAGAGTTTTGTTCTTTTTCTTTCTTTCTCTTTTCTTTTTTTTTTGATTCTCAAAGAAACAGTATATTTATATTACACACCAGACAGCTTGGTTTGCACTAATTGCTTATAAGTCATAAATAGTTTTGAAAACAAGTCTATCTTCATTAAAAAAAATCTTTTTATTGTTTTTCTTGTTGGTTTCGTGAATTTCACATCATACATCCTGTTCCCACTCATCTCCAACCTCCCCTCAGACCTATCCTCCATCCTTGCAACCTCTCACCACAGGGGAAAGAAGGCTCATTTTGGAAGTTGTCCATGTGTCACGGTGTGTCCTATAATATTCTCTTTTGTCCAATTTTTTTTTCTTGCAAATGTTCATTATAATGATTGCATGGCTGGGAACAAGGCTTCTCTGACTTCTGCTACTTTGTCAATACTGGAATCTCACTGGAATTCCTCTCAGATAACCTGTTGTTGTCCTGTGCCAGGGAGATCCTGTACTTTTGTGTCTGTGGAACTGGCTTCTTCCTGCACTCCAGTAGTTCATCCATGGGACAGATGTTGGGGTGAACCAACCTAAAGTTCTGGCTCTAGGCCTTCAATACCCACATCCAGGGCTAATTACTGTTCTCTCATGTAAGGCATAGGGTCTAGTATCCCAACACTGCAGCAGGTAAGGGGGTAGGACAGCTCTCTTGCTTTCATGATCCCATCAGGGCCAATTCTCCACCTGCTACACATGGTGAGGGCAAAAGGGAGGGGAGGCATCTCTCCCTTGCCTATACTACCACAAAGCAGACAAAAGACAGAGTTGGCTCTCCCAGACTCACACCCCCAGGGCCTGCTCTTCTATACCGTCACATCCAGTGACAGGAAAGGTTGTTTAGTCTCTGGCTTGCTTCCTGTTGGTATGCCATCTGGTGCTTGCCTGGTGCTGGACTAGTTGTCATCACAGGTTGGCTCCCTATCTGAGCTCCCTGGCAGCAAACTGGTGGTGGTCTCAGGCTTGGTTTTTTCAGGGAATGTTGGACTAGTATTCATTCAGATGTTCACAGTTCAGAATACTGAAAGTGACTGTCTCTCTCCTCTCTGCCACCTACTGATGCACATATGACACAGAGTATTCTGAGAGAGAGAAATTACCTAGATTAGATTGACTTATAGTCATTTGGGAAGGTTGTCTTGATTTTTAGTGGTTGTAGAACACAATATATCCCAGTGTATATAGTACCATACTTTTGACCTGTGACCCTGGGCTGCATAAGAAGGCTAAACATGGGTCTATTTCTTCATAGTTTCTGTTGGATGTTCTTGGCCGTGATCAGAAATATGCTGTGTAGAGTAGCAAGCAGGCCTACCTTGAGTCTAGCATTGACATGTCTGTGTATCTGAGGGATGAATTGTGATCTGAAAGTGTAAGCCCAATACCCCACTTCTCACTCCAAGCTGCTTGTCTTCAAGTGTCTCCGTCATACACACAGAAGGAAACTAAACTAAGGTCATTTATCCATTTGCAATTGAGTTTTGAAGAGGGTGAGAGGCAAGGATCCAAATTTGTTTTTCAGCAGAGTGAAATGTCAGTTTCCCAGCACCATTTGATTTAAGTGCTTGCTTCTTTATCCAATATATACTGTGGACATCTTTGTCAAGGATCAAGTACTTGTACTTCCAAAAGAATCTTTTTTGTTTGTTTGTTTTTTTATGTTTATTTATTACTTTAGGTTACATCTCCATCACAGTACCCTCTTTCTACCCCTCCCAGTCCTGCCCTCCCACACTCTACCCCTATCCCTTCCATTCCACTCCTCTGGAGTGGAGTGTCCCTACATAACATTCCCCGACCCCAGTTCAGCAGTCATATGAGGGCCAAGAGCCTCCTCATACACTGGGGGCCTACAAGGCAGTACCACTAGGGCAAAGTGTCTCATTGACAGAAAGAAAAAGTCTATGTTCCTGTTCCCTTTGGTGCGTTGGCTGTAGAATAGTTATCCTGTAATACATGGATAAAATCCAACTATAAGTGAATAGATGCCATGTGCATCCTTCTGAGTCTGGGTTAGTTCACTCAGGATGAGCTTCTTTAGTCCCATCCATTTGTCTGCAAATTTCATGATTTTGTTGTTTCTGATGGCTGAGTAGTATTCCATTGTGTAGATGTTTTTATTTTATTGAAAATAGATGTTTTTCACATAATATATTCTGATTATAGTCTCCCTTGCCTCTACTCTTCACAGTTCCTTCCCACCTCCCATCCCATTCAAATCTACTCCCTTTATATCTCATTAGAAAACAAACAGGCTTCTAAAGGATAATAATATAATATAATATAACATAACATAACAAAATATAATATACTGTAATGTAATATAATATAACAACAAAACAAAAACTATCATATCATAATAAGGTAAGATAAACAAACTGAAGGAAAAAAGCCCAAGAAAAGGCGTAAGACTCAGAGACCCACCAGTTCACACACTCATAAATCCCATAAACATACTAAACTGGAAACCATAATGTATACACAGAGGACCTGGTTCAGACTTTTGCAGGTCCTGTGTGTGCTGATTCAGTTTCTGTGCTTTGATCATGTTGATTTAGAGGGTCTTGTTTTCTTGGGGTCCTCCATCCCCTCTGGCTCTTACACTCTTTCTGCTCTCTCTTCTGTAGAATTCTCTGAAGCCAGAAGGGAAGTATTTGATGGAGACATCAAATTTAGGGCTCAGCATTCAACAGACTCTCCCTCTTTGATATTGTGTGTCTGTGGATCTCTGTATTTGTTCATGTCTGCTGTAAGAGGAAGCCTCTCTGATGATGGCTGAGGAAGGTACTAAATTATGAGCATAGCAGAGTGTCATTAGGAGTCATTTTATTGCTATGCTTTTTAAATTTATTTTTTTATAACAATAGTCTTTGATTTTACCCTAGGATACTGGGTTGTCTTTCGTTCTTGGTCACTCAAGCAGTATCAGGTGTGGGTTCCATCTCTTGGGATGGGCCTTGAATCAGATATTTGTTGGTTATTCCCACAAGCTTTGTGCCACTAACACACTAGAATATCTTTCAGACAGGACACCATTGTAGACCAAAGAGTTTATGGTTTGGATCCTGTTTATGGTTCTCTTTTGTAGCATGCAGAAAACCTTCTGCATGTTAGAAGGCACTATGTAGGCACGAGCTTAACTTCTCCATTTTCAATGAGTTTTTAGATGTCTTCAGCAAGGGGACCTTACTGTCAGTTTGTCCAGGGCAACCTATATCCTTGGCAACAGCCTGGGTTGCTTGGGAATCTCATGGGACCTCTTTGGTTAGTAAATTAATTAGATATAACCCAATCCCAGTACTGGAAGCTTCATTTAGTGACAGGAGATGTCCAACTGTGGTTCTGTTTCCCACATAATTTAGCTATCTTAGTTTGATAGCCTTCATATATGTATATATTTTTGGAAGCTTCCTCTATATTAGGTGTCCATACTCCCCCTCAAATGTGTTTTCCCATATTCCCTCCCTTGTTAAATTAAACTGTATTTTCTAAAAAAAAAATGGAGATTTGTCTGAGAAATATAAAGAAAAATTTATGTGTTCTGTGTGTATACATCTTAATATGCCATGAATACTTCAATTATTGTTTATTAGTATAAGCGAGTTTTCAGTAAAAGCTATTTTCCATACATCTTTCTCTTTCCTTTTTTTTTCTGATAATAAATGTACATACATGTTCCCACAAGAAAATCACATTGGCTATCGACCTGAACAAAGGGATTATATAATCATCAGTTGGTATTAAAATAAAGTTAGATCTGTTCAATTGCATTCATGAATCACTATTTTTCCTAATGATTCTAAAATGTGTTTAGTCAGTAACTTTATTTACAGACCCAAGAGCAGAAATTAAGATTCAGCCATAGAATTTAAAACACTTTAACCATATGTTTTATATTGCAACTCAAGTATAGTTTTGTTTAGGAAATTACATAGACATGAACATGAAAAAATTGATAGTCAAGGAGCTAGATGTATTGTTAAATGGGAGTATATCTGCCTAACATGTGCAAAACGGCAGGGTTTGATCAAATTAAGGGATATGAAGAAGGGAAGGGATGGAGGGGGAAAATATGAGTTTGGAGACAGTGGTGGAGGGGAGTCATGGAATGTGAGAAAGGGGAGGAGTTCTGTGGAAAGAGAAGGGGGGAGAGGAAGAGGAGGCGAGAGGGAAGAAGAGGGGGAAGATTAGAATATAAAGTTCTGAGAGAGGGCAGAAGAAGATAGAGGGCAAAGCAAAAAGAGAAAGGAAAGAGAGGAGAGGGGTAGAGAAAGAGAAAGGATGTGTATATCTGTCTATATAAACAAAGTATCTAGAAGTAAATTTTGTCCATAAACCTAATATATAGAAAAGTAAAATAGATTGACTAAGTTTTATGACCAGTCATAGTTGATATTATTTGTGGTATTATACCTCAATTCAAGACTGTAGAAGCCTATACATGTTGCAAGAAGATGACAGAAGAAGTTGCTGTACATTTGGACAATAAAATGCTATCAGAGATGTATGTAGAAGGACTGTGGTTCATATTCGGTGTATTTTCACCTTGAAACAGTAATGAAAACAGAAATGGTGGGCAACGTGAGGCTCGAAGACATATTCCCCTCCCCTCAATTCCCAGGGAACAAAAGCAATCCTGTATTGCAGTGGATTCACAGTGTTTGTAAGCTAAACATTTCCCACCCCTGGGACATGTGACAAGTGGAAAAGCAAACAGTTTATTTCATACACAAAATTGGACTCTTGATCAGAGTTTTATCACAGAATCTTGACTTTTTTTTAAACATTTAGCGATGTTGGAATTAATATTTTAAAATTAATTAATTAATTTATTTATTATTTCAGGTTACATCTCCATCACAGTGTCCTCTTTCCACCCCTCCCAGTCCCGCCCTCCCACCCTCTACCCCCATCCCTCCCATCCCACTTCTTTGGAGTGGAGTGTCCCTACGTAACAGTCCCCTGCCCCAGTTCAGCAGTCATATCAGGGCCAAGAGCCTCTTAATACACTGGGGGCCTACAAGGCAGCACCACTAGGGCAAAGTGTCTCGCTGACAGGAAAAAAGTCTATGTTCATGTTCCCTTTGGTGCATTCATTGTAGTATAGTTATCCTGTATGGCTAAAATCCGACTATACGTGAATAGATGCCATGTGCATCCTTCTGGGTCTGGGTTAGCTCACCTAGGATGAGCTTCTCTAGTTCCATCCATTTGGCTGCAAATTGCATGATTTCATTGTTTCTGATAGCTGAGTAGTATTCCATTGTGTAGATGTACCACAGTTTTTTAATCCATTCTTTGGTTGAGGGATATCTGGGTTGTTTCCAGTTTCTAGCTACTACAAATAA
This sequence comes from Lophiomys imhausi, assembly GCA_907164525.1. NCBI lineage: Eukaryota > Metazoa > Chordata > Mammalia > Rodentia > Muridae > Lophiomys > Lophiomys imhausi. Next base: position 4,053,938 of record CAJQZJ010000753.1, on the reverse strand, counting down.
TGCTGCTATGACCATAGATGAGGAAACTCATCTATGTTCATAGTAACCTTAATTGTAGTAACAATTTCTGTTTATTTTCAGTCATATGTGTATGTGTGGATGAGTTTTTGCATGTGGAATCACAGATGCCTACTGAGTTCAGAATAGGGCATCAGGTCCACTAAAGCTGAAATTACAGCTGTTTGTCAATCATCAAGTGTGAGTGATGATAACCGAACTGGAGCATTCATCTAGAGCAGCATCTCCTCCTAACCTTGAAGCCATCTCTCTAGCCCTATAATTGACTTTAATATCATCTCAAGAATATTGGCAGTGCACAGCATTTAAAAAAAAATCTGTGGAGGATACTAGTACATAATTATGTGAATTTACCTTGTCATAAATCCATCTATATGGATGAAAAAATATCTAAACACACAGAAAAAATTTCAGAAGAGATTTTAATGTCCCTTTTTTAAAATAGCACTGTTCAGGAGGTATATAAATATGTCTTGTGTGTTCTCAGAACTCTGTAGCTCCTTTCCTGATCAATATATGATTTGTTTCTTTGTTTAAAAATTCCTTTCCTTTTTCAATTAGATGGTCTTTGCATGTGGTGTGCCTACTGGTAGAATGAATGCTCTTCACTGCAGTTCATTTAATTAGCTGCTTCTTTCCATTCTGACTCAGCATTAACACCACTTCTTTAGGGACTTCTTTTGTGACTTTTCCCCACCTTATACCTCAATCTATATTCAGTTAAAGACTTGTAACTTCTTTTCAGTTCTCATTTTAGTTTAACATTACATATTTTCTTGATGATTTTTTTTACAAAAATCTATTTTCTTCCCAAGATTGTAAGACTCATAAAATCAGAGATTAACTAACATTTCTAATTCCTGAACTAAAGATAGATTAGTCACAACTTTAGACGGAGGGACTAAATCATTAGGACTGTAGAAATTCTGAACACAGGAAGCTATGGATCAGCCAGACCAGTGGGATTTACAGTGCTCCAAGAGCAAGAGGAGGTGCCTCCCAAAAATCTAATTTATTGTTTAGATTCACAGAAGACAAGCATGGAATATTCTCAGGGAAGTAAGCAGTTCTCTAACAGTTTGACAAGACAGACCTTGAAATTAAGACACTAATATTCTGCCTTGCTGAATGTCATAATATTATACACATTGAGGATGCTACTCAATGCTATTTTAAAAAAATAGAAATATGCCCCAAAAAAAGAAGCTTTAACTTGAAATTCCTATGAGCCTGTTACCATAGACGTTGGCAATATTTCTTAGCTAAGATTTCCACATTTTTTTTGTCTTTTATATAATATAAAAAATGACCATAGAAGTGTGGGATTATTTCTGGGTCTTCTATTCAATTCTATTTATCAACCAGTCAGTTTCTATGCCAGTACCATGCTGATTTTATTACTATTGCTCTGTAGTACAGCTTGAAATCAGGAATGGTGATACTTCCAGGTGTTCTTTTATTGTACAAGATTGATGTAACCATTCTGGGTTTTTTGTTTTTTTCCACATGAAGTTGAGAATTGTTCTTTTGAAGTCTGTAAAGAATTGGGTTGGTATTTTGATAGGAATTGCATTGAATCTGTATATTGCTTTTGGTAGGATGGCCATTTTATTATGTTGATCCTACCTATCCATGAGCATGAGAGATCTTTCCATCTTCTGATATCTTCTTCAATTTCATTCTTCAGGGACTTGAAGTTCTTGTCATCCAGGTCTTTCATTTGCTTGGTTAGAGTTACCTACAGATGTTTTATATTACTTGTGGCTATTGTGAAGTGTGTCGTTTCCTTAGTTTCTTTCTCAGTCCATTTATCTTTTGTGTAAAGGACTACTGATTTTTTAGAATTAATTTTATATCTAGCCACCTTGTTGAAGCAGTTTCTCACCTGTAAGAGTTCTCTGGTGGAGTTTCTATGGTCATTTAATTTTTGACAAAGAAGCCAAAACTATACAATGGAAAAAGGAAAGCATCTTCAGAAAATGGTATTCATCTAACTGGATGTCAACATGTAGAAGAATGCAAATAGACCCATATTTATCACTGTGCACAAAACTTAAGTCCAATTGGATCAAAGACCTAAACATAAAATAGGATATGCTAAATCTATAGAAGGGAAAGTGGGGAAAACCTTGAACTCATTTTCACAGGTGACAACTTCCTGAACAGAACACCAAAAGCGTGGGCTCTAACACCAACAATCAACAAGTGGGACCTTATGAACCTGAAAAGATTCTGTAAGGCAAAAGACACTGTCACTAAAACAAAATGCCAGCCAAAAGATTGGGAAAAGATCTTCATCATCCCACATCTAACCAAGGGCTAATATCCAGATTTTATGAATAACTCAATAAATTAAACACTAAGAAACCAAATAAGCTAATCAAAAATGTGTACAGAACTAAACTGAGAATTCACTAAAGAGCAATCTCTAATGGCTGAGAGACACATAAAGAAATGCTCAACATCCTTAGTCATCAGAGAAATGCAACTCAAAATGACTCTGAGATTACATCTCACATCTGTCAGAATGGCTAAGATGGAAAACTCAAATGACAGCACATGTTGGTGACGTTGTGGAAAAAGGAGAACACTCCTCCATTGCTGGTAAGAGGGCAAACTGTACAACCACTGTGGAAATAAGTCTGGTGACATTTTTAAAAAAGTTGGAATTGCTCTACCTAAAGACCCAGCAATACCACTTCTGGGTGTACATCCAAACAAATCCTCACCAAACCACAAGGACATCTCATCATTTATGTTCAAAGTAGCTTAATTTGTAATAACTAGAAACTGGAAACAACCCAGATTTCCCTCAACCAAAGAATGGATTAAAAAAGAATGTGGTACATTTACACAATGGAATGCTATTCAGCTATCAGAAACAAGACAATCCTGCAATTTGAAACCAAATGTATGCAACTAGAAAAGCTCATCCTAAGTGAGCTTACCCAGAATACACATGGCATGTATTCACTTATAACTGGATGGTAGCCATATAGTACATGATAACTATCCTATAGCCCACAGACCCAAAGGAAGTATCCTCTGAGAAATTCCACCCAGCAGCAGATCAAAACAGATGCTAATATACACAGTCAAATATTAGGTAGGGCTCTGAGAGCCATATATAAGAGAGGGAGAAGGAATAGAGAGACACGGAGGCGTCAAGATCAGCAAATGAAAATGAAGATCAACAGAACCAGTTAACCTAGGCCCCTAGATGTTTAAAGGCACTGAAACACTAGCCAAAAAAAAAAAAAAAAAAGAAAAAGAAAAAAAGGCTTAGACTTGACCTAAACCCTCCTATACAAATATAGAGGATAGGCAACTTGGACCTCAAAAAGATCCCTCAACAAGCAGGGGTGGTGCGGTCTCAGTCATGGACTTTGTTACTTACCTATTAGTGGGACACTTTACTGTAGTGGAACTGCCAAGTCAGTCCCTGGAGCAAGAGGAAGCTCTTAGCCCTCATGTAACTGATGAACTGAAGGGGGCTGATATGTGGGCCCCCCACACACCAGAGAAGATGGATAGGTGGGAGAGGGTGTAGAGTGTGGGTAGGAAGAGACCAGGAGGAGAGGAGGGAGGTGGCTGGGATTGAGATGTAACTTGAATTAATAAATAAACATTAAAAAATTAAAAAAAGAAAAGAGCAACAACCCCTATGACTCCAGCACTTGGGAGGCATTGGCAGGAAACTTATGAGTTCAGGGCCTGTCTGACTACATAGCAAAGGTCTTCTCTCACAAAATAAAGTAGAAGGAAGTGAGAGGGGGAAGACGAAAGAGGAGATAGAGAACACAGATATGCACTTAAGCTTCTTCCTTTAACTAGATTCTAGAGGTAGGGAATACCATATGGAAAATTTCAAAAATGAACAATTTGTACATTAAACAATTAAAAAATGGTGACACAGAGCTAAACCGAGATTCACAAAAGAGGACTCTTCAAAGGCTGAGAGGTACTTGAAGAAATGTTCAGCATCCTTGGTCATCAGGGAAAAGCAACTCAAAACAACCATGAGATTCCATCTCACACCTGTTAGAATGGCTAAGATCAAAAACTCAAAAGAGTTTGGAAATCAATCTGGAGATATCTTAGAAAATTGGGAATAGTTCTACCTTAAGACCCAGTTATTCCATTGCTTGTAATATATCCAAAAGATTCCCCACAAAACCACAAGGAAATGGCCTCAACAATGTTTATAACAGCTTTATTCTTTATAGCCAGAAACCAGAAACAACTCAGATGTCCTTCAACCAAAAAATGGATAAAAAACTGTGATATAGCTAGATGTGGTGACACACACCTTTAATCCCAGCTAGCACCAGAGGCAGAGGCAGGTGGATCTCTGTGAGTTTGAGGCCAGCCTGGTCTACTAATCAAGTCTAGTATATCCAGGTCTCTGTTATATAGAGAAACCTTGTCTTGAAAAACCAAACAAACAAACAAACAAGAAAACAAACAAACAACAAAAAACCCCAAAGAACAACAACAACAAAAACCCCAAAACCAAAGAACAATCAAAAACCAAACCAAACAAACAAACAAACAAAAAAACTGTGGTACATTTACACAAAGGAATATTATGCAGCTATCAGAAGCAAGGAAATCATGCAAATTGCAATCAAATGGATGGAACTAGAAAAGCTCATCTTAAGTGAGCTAACTCATACCCACAAAGATACACATGGTATGTACTCACTTATAAGTGGATAATAATCATACAGCACTGGACAACCATCCCGTAGTCCAAAGACCCAAACAGACATGAACCTAGCATAACTATCCTATTAAAAACTCCACCTAGCACTGAGCTATGAGCACATGATCTATAGCACATGGACCCTATTGCTTGATAGAGGAACACCTTATGCTAGATGAGCTGCCATATTAAGCTCCAGTACTAAAGTCACACCCTCATGTGGCTGATGAACTGAGGAGGTTTGATATGAGTGTGTTCCCCACATCTGCAGAGAAGGAAAGGAGGGAGACAAGGAAGAAGAAGGGAGGGAGGGACAGGGAGGGGAGGAGGGAGAGGAAGAGGGAGAGGAGGAGGGAAGGGATTTTGATCGAGTTACTTTTGATGTAACTTGAAATAATAAATTAATAAAAAGAGACCTGCTTCATCCTTTTTATCAAATCTAACATGACAGTATACCTTACCAGTTTCAATACTTTCCTTCTGACTTTTATAAATATTGTATCCCTTTTTCTGGCTTTTCTACTTGTTCTGGAGTGTTATATCTCACAGAACAGCAGTTTTTAATTTGAATGGCATCTACCTTTCTAAGTCTTTCTCTCAAGAATTAGGACTCTTGGGACTTACTCCACAAGTTCAACACCAGACCAAGAGTCATATAGATTTTTCCCATGTTTTCTTCTAAGATCTCTACAGCTTCATTGTATGTATGTGTGTATGTACATATGTATATATGTGTGTACATATGTATGTATAGTATGTATATATATACTATAATATATAAAGAGTAAATATATATACATGTCTATTATTTATTAAGATTAACTTTTGGAATTGTCTGGGGTCTATATTCAAATTAAGTTTCACAACCATTGTCTGTTAGGTGGTGCTAACATTCTGAAATCCTAGGTTCATGACATCTCATTTCAAATCATAGATCACAGTGTTACACAATAACTTTAATCCTCATTATCCATCGTTGACTTTGTGAAGACTGAGGGAAGACAGGATATTGGGCATCTTGAATTAAGACAATCAAACTCCTACTGTGGCCTGTGATCTCATTAGTCAAAGATAACTTTTATGTAAGATGCCATGTGCCACAATAGCACATTTGCTACTGTTTGCTTTTTGACAATTTATACAAACACATGTCAAAGTAAATCAATTTCCCATGTATGCTTCAGTGAGAGTTGTGCCATTAGAATAATACACTTAGTAATGTGATTGTGCTAAAGAGGAGCTATCAGGTCAGTATTTCCTTCAATTACATTTTGCAGGTCACTAAACTGAAAAGCTTTACAAGCATGAGCATGCAGACTGAATCTGTTATCAGATTACCTCTGAGAACTCCTGGAATAGTGTAACTTGCTTCTTTGTTTAAACAGAACTAAAAATGCTGACGACTGCATTCCTGACCCTATACACATGTATTTTGAGATGGATGGATAGATGTAAGATAGATAGAAGACAGATAGACAGAGAGACAGACAGATAGATAGATAGATAGACAGACAGAGAGACAGACAGACAGATAGATAGATAGATAGATAGATAGATAGATAGATAGATAGA
>CAJQZJ010000753.1:4036534-4047633 GCA_907164525.1 Lophiomys imhausi | reverse complement strand
GATAGATAGATAGATAGATAGATAGATAGATAGATAGATAGATAGATGGATAGATAGAAGATAGACAGAGATAGATATTTAGATAGATAGAGAGAGAGATGGAGAGATATGGATATAGACAGATGGATTGATTTTATGATCTGGAACTTTTATATTAGTCAGTAGATTCTACCATCTTCTCACTACTACCTAGTTGTGGTAATGAATTTCACATTTTATATCTTAGCCAGGATCCATAGTAGTTAATATCTTTGAGCACTGTGATGAGTGAGAAATGTGCATTCCATGACATGCATGTGGAGGTTATAACTTAGACCTGTTATATTCTAATCCTTGCTTCAGTTATTTAGTCAGAAAGACAGAAATAATTTTACGAATAAAGTGACAATCTTGGGTCAGGATGATAACTTATCAGGTAAAGACACTTGCCACTGAGTCTGATGATCTGAATTTGATCCATGCAACCCACAAAGTAAAAGGACAAACTCAGTTCTGTAAGTGTTTCAACTGATTCTTTTTAAAAATAAAATTTATTTATTTATTTACTTTACATCATGATCAGAGCTTCCTCTCTCACTTCTCCTCCCAGTCACTCCCTCTCCTTTCTACCCTTGCTATGCTCCTCTCACTTTCTCCTCAGAGAAGGAGTCACCTCCCATATCAAGTTGTATAAGACTAGGCACATATTCTCCTATTGAGGCTAGACTATGCCTTTTTATTGGGGATTGAATGCATTGATCTTGAGAGACCTTAATGACCAATGATCATTCATGCCTGCTCTTTTGATGTTGGTCATGGTAGTGCATGAGTGAACTTCCCTTCTTTTGGATTTATTGCAATGGAGTTGTTTCCTGTATATTCTTGGGTGTAGTTAACCTACTTAGGTTGGAGATTTCCTTGTAGTATCTTCTGTAGGGATAAATTTGTGTGCAGATATTGCTTACATTTGGTTTGGCCACGGAAAATCTTGTTTTCTCCATCTATGATGATTGAAAGTTTTGCTGGGTATAATAGACTAGGCTGACATCTGTGGTCTTTCTAGGTCTGCAAGACATCTTCCTAGGCCCTTCTGAATTTCAGAGTCTATGATAACAAGGGAGGTGCAATTCTGATAGGTCTGCCTTTATATGTTACTTGGCATTTTCCCTTGTACTTTTTGATATTCTTTCTTTGTTCTGTACATTTAGTATTTTGATTATTATGTGGCAGGAGAAATTTCTTTTCTGGTCTAATCTATTTGGTATTCTGTAAGCCTCCTGAATATTTATAGGCATTTCATTCTTTAGGTTTGGGAAATTTTCTTCATATTTTGTTGAAAATGTTGAAATGTTTTTTTCAACCAAATGTTGAAAATGGTTCATGGAGCCAGAAGTCTTTTCTTTCTCCTATTTCTATTATTCTTGGGTTTCATCTTATCATTGTATTCTTGATTTTTTGTAAGTTTTTTGTCAGAATTTTTAATATTCTTTTTATATAAAGAAATAGATAAATGTATCTTTTTCTTTAATTGTATCTTCTATGCCTGAGATTCTCTCCTCTATCTCTTGTATTGTATTAGTGTTGCTTGCTTGTGTCTGTAAGGCTGTTCAGTTAGGAGAAAAGGATCCACAGTCAGGCAAGAGAGTCAGATATAGCCCATGCTGCTGTCCTAAGTCCCATTTGAGGACCATTTGTTACATATGTATAGAGGGCTTAGGTCCATCTCATGCATGCTTTCTGATTGGAGTTTCAGCTTTGTGGCCTCCTATGGGCTTAGATTAGCTGATCCTGTAGGTTTTGTTGTGGCGTCCTTTATCATGCTGACTCTTTCAATACTCCCTCCCCATCTTCCACAAGATTTCCAAGCTCTATCTAATGTTTTGGGTTTCTGCATCTGTTTTCAACAGTTACTTGGTGAAGCCTCTCAGATGACAGTTATGCTAGCCTCCTGCCTGCAAGTGTAGTACGATATCATTAATAGTGTCAGGGATGGGCTCTCTCTCATGGTGTGGCACTCAAGTAGGGCAGTCATTGGTTGGCCATTCCCTCACTTTCTACCCAATCTTTATGTGCACATCTTTTAGGCAAGAAGTATCCCCATCCCTCCACTGGAAATCTTGCCTGGTTATAGGAGGTGACTATTTCATGTTCCATATCCCCTTTTGTTAGGAGTCTTAGCTAGCATTACTCTCATAGGTTCCTGGGAGATTCCATTGTCCTGTGGTTCTAGTTTGTCTCAGAGTTAACCCCCTCCACTGATTCCAGTTCTCACTCCCAGTTTTCTCTCTCATTGTCCGCCCACACTTGATTTGTGTAGTCAGAAACTGGAAACAACCTAGATGTCACTCAATTGAAGAATGGATAAAGATATTATGATAATTTACACAATGTAATATTTCTCAGCTATTAATAAGAATGGCATCATTAAATTTGCAGGCATATGGATAGGACTAGGAAAGATCATCCAGAGTTGGGTAATGTATGGAGTTAGATAAATTAAATTAGATTTAGAAAATATATAGGGGTTTCTGATACAGTCTCTTGATTCGGGGCATGAAGATCAACTTGGCTGTGACCAATTAGATTATCAGCTTGTGGACTAAAAACAGGAAGCAAACAGGAGACTTAATGGACTGAAAAACAAGGTTGAAGTCAGGAAAATAGGAAAGACTTAATGGACTTAAGAAACAAAGTATTTGGGCTAACATTGTTTTCACCTAAGTGGACGGGACCCAAATTAAGCTGAAACAGAGTTCTTCCTATTTAAGGACAGTGCATGGAGCCCCATCAAAAAGAGGCCCCTGAGGCGAGAGAGCTCAGAGAGTCCTGACCCAGAAAGACACACATGGTATGTCCTCATTTATAAGTGGATATTAGACACATAGTTCAGAATCAACATGCTACAATCCACAGACCAAAGAAACTAAGTAACAAGTATGGCTCAAGGGAGGATGCTTGAACTCCACTAAGGAATGGGAAATAAAACAGACATCTGAGGTGGAGGGAGGGAGGGAACTGATGAATGAGTGAGAAAGGGGGTTGGGAGAGGAAGAGAAGTGTTCAACTGTTAATGGGATGCACAACAAGAGATCACTGAACTTACTAATTCATAAATTTAAGCATTGAAAAATGTCCTTCCACAGCAAAATATACATTTCCAATGATTTCTAGGCCAGTCATACATTATTGCAGCATTAGTTTAAAGAAATCTTAAGGGAATAAGATTAAGCTTTGATAGAATTCAAAACAATAAGCATGTTCTCTTCCACATGGGCCATTAAGAAAGAAGTGTCTGGCAAGTGTTTATGATCAAATTTTAAAGCATTGTTACTGAAACAGTCTAGAGTAAACACTTCACAAAGGAAAATCTCTAATAAAGTATAATTTCTCATTTCTTTTACTTGCTAATTAATGTTACATAAATGTTACATATATTAGCATGTGTTTCATATTTTCATGCTACAATCTGAAATTCCTTGAAAGACATCTCGATTTATAACAATGGACCCAAATGAAAGGAATATATTCTTATTCAGAAGTTGATTATGCAATACATTTTGACAATCATAGACACATTAACTCATGTTAAAATGGACATAAAACTTTCCACTAAGTAAGACTCTTAGCACATTTAATTGGCCCCCTTTTTCACTTCTAGAGCCTTCCACCATCTGAGAAAGTGCATTGTATTCTAACATGTAGCAGATGTCTTTGGTTCAAGCTATGATGATTTTGCTGTTTATTCTACACTCACACTTAGATCACAAGGTTTGGTTCTTCTTAGAGATCACCTCTCCCTATTTTTAGATCTACAGGTTTCCCTGCTGCCCTTTCATTCTTAAATGTGGAGAATTTCTTTCCTTTCTCAATGAGTTTGCACCCTTCTCTTCCTCTGCAGTACTCACTTATAAAAGAAAACCAACTAAAATGTGCTATTTTCAGAAGACAGCCTTTGGCAAAACCATGAACATGATTATTTCATGACTTTATTTTAAATATTTTGTCTTGATTAAAATCTCCCATGTGGACTAGAAACACTTTGTCTCATCCAACCATGGGCAACACTGAATAAAAATGTTTAATAAATATTGGCTTTCTAATACAATGTAGATAAATGGTGAATATAAATATTAAACAACAGTGTTAAATAAATATGTGAAAACAAAGAAAAGTAGGAAGGATAATTTAAACATTTACTGCTGTACTGATAAATGCTGTTCTGAAAGTTGTGCAGACTTCATCTAAGGACTGCCATTTACTCTTCACTCAAAGACATCCTTCTTGTCACAGAAACAGAGACTCTTTGACACCAAAAGAACATTAGATAACAGTTATAGCAACAGTTTAAGTAAAAACAAAAACTTCTTTTTCATGTAAAGAAGCTTGAAATAAAGACTATACTTGCATCTATCTTTTAACATTTTCTTTTAGATTTTTTATTGTTTTTAAATTTGAGCAGAAATATAGCTGTACATTAATTGCTTTATCTCTATACTCGAGAACAGCATATAATGAAGGCATATCTCTGACCCAAGAAAGTTAAAGTGGAAGAAGACAAATTGGTGACAGAGGTGAGGGATTGTGATCTCTATGCAATAAGCCCTCAATATTTGCCAGAGGATTCTTGCATGGTCCTCCTCAGGTGTTTCAATTTGAACAGCTCAATTACTTAACATAATCCAAGTGGATCAAAGACTTTAACATAAAACTGGACACACTAAATCTAATAGAAGAGAAAGTGGGGAAAAACTCATTGGCACAGGTGACAACTTCCTGAGCAGAACACCAACAGCTCAGACTCTAAGACCAACAATCAATAAATGGGACCTAATGAAACTGAAAAGCTTCTGTAAGGCAAAGGACACTGTCATTAGAACCAAATGCCAACCTACAGATTGGGAAAAGATCTTTACCAACCCCACATCAGACACAGGGCTAATATCCAAAATGTATAAAGGACTCAAGAAAGTAAACACCAAGAAACAAAATAATTCAATAAAAAAATGGGGAACAGAGCTAAACCAAGAATTCACAAAAGAGGAATCTCTAATGGCCGAGAAACACTTAAAGAAATGCTCAACATCCTTAATCAGAGAAATGCAACTCAAGACAACTCACACCTGTTAGAACGGCAAAGATCAAAAATTTTAATGACAGCACATGCTGGCAAGGTTGTGAAGAAAGAGGAACACTCCTCCATTGCTGCTGGGAGTGCAAACTTGTGCAACCACTATGGAAATCAGTCGGGCAATATCTTAGAAAACTTGGAATAGCTCTACCTCAAGACCCAGCCATACCACTTCTGGGTATACATCCAAATGATTCCTCACCAAACCACAAGGATGTTTCCTCATCTATGTTCATAGCAGCCTTATTCGTAATAGCTAGAAACTGGAAACAACCCAGATGTCCCTCAACCAAGGAACAGATAAAAAACTGTGGTAGATCTACATAATGGGATACTACTCAACTATCAGAAACAAGGAAATCATGCAATTTGCAGCTAAATGGATGGAGCTAGAAAAGCTCATCATGATTGACTAACCCAGATTCAGAAAGATTCACATGGCATCTATTCCCTATAATTGGATTTTAGGCATATAGCACAGAATTACTACTGTACAACCAACACACCAAAAGGAACAGGAACATAGACTTTGTTGGTGAGACACTTTGCCCTCGTGGTGCTGCCATGTAGGCCCCCAGTATAGGAGGAGGCTCTCGGCCCTCATGTGACTGCTGAACTGGGGTGGGGGACTGACGTGTGGGGACACCCCACTCAGGAGGAGTAGGATGGAAGATTGGGAGGGTGGGACTTGGAGAGATGGAGGGGGGGGCACTGTGATGGAGATGTGGCTTGAAGTAGTGAACAAACATTAAAAAAAAAACCTTATGTATTCAAATAAACCACACACATTCTCTTAACTATTCATTAAATTATCTATAGATTATTTATGATCCATAATACAACACAAATATATTTAACTTTTATATTATGTTGCTTAATGAATAATGACAAAAATGTACAAATTCATTTCATAAGATACTTGTTTTCAAATACTTTTGATCTACATTTGTTCACTCTACAGAAGTAACCCAGTGGGTACTATGTGGCAATGTGTATTTTTGTATATTTACCTACATGTGATTTGTGGGCATATATGTATAAACTGTAGTTTTTAATATTAAAATGAATTGATTTTTATCTTGTTTTCATGGTATTTTAGTTGCTGTATAACACAACTTGATGAAAATCAAAGGCATGCCACTTAGGAGGCCCTAGATTATAGAAATCCAGTCTACACTCCATGTTATTGTACTGGGTTACTACAATGGTATTCTGGTGGTTTCCCACATTCTTCTTTTGCTCTCCATATCCTGCTAACAGAAGCATTGTTTAAGAGCATCTATTCACTTGTAGTTGGATTTTAGCCATATAGTACAGGATATATATACTACAACCAATGCACCAAAGAGAAAATGGACATAGACTTTGTTACCTGTCAATGAGACACTTTGCCCTAGTGGTGCTGCCTTGTAGGCCTCCAGTGTTTGAAGATGCTCTTGGACCTCATATGACTGCTGAACTGGGGCAGGGGACTGTTATGTGGGGACACTCCACTCTAGAGGAGTGGGATGGAAGGGTTAGGGGAAGAGGGTGGGAGGGCAGGACTGGGAAGGGTCGAAAGAGGACACTATGATGGAGATGTAACCTGAAGCAATAAATAAATAAATTAAAAAAAAAAGAGGCAAGGTAGACATAAACACTCCATCCCTTGAATTAGTCAATGGATTTGATGTTACCTTTGCCCCAGTCTATATTTTCTCATTATGCATGAACTCTCACATGATCTGATTAGTGCAGATTGCTCTCACCTCATTCAGATCTGGTCCTCTGCATTAGAAAAACAGGATAAGAATGGCTGAAAGTTTTCCAGCTTTAAATGAATAGAAAGATAAGATCATCTACTGGATTCATTCTAGATTACTTAGGTATTTTTTAAAAAAATGTGAACTGAACTATATAGGTGTAATATTTAAATTAGAAATGAGTAACAAAGAAAGGAAGAGCAAACTTAAGGTCATTGTGCTCCACATAGCCCCATTCCCCACATATTAAAATAAAATTTTAAATTGATCACCTGGATGTTTGAGGGAACACTGGGGCTAGAATGAGAATTCTGGGTCCTTCCATGCATATTTATTATGCCTTTTAATTTATTACCACATTTATTATTAAAATTGCATAGCAAATTATATATATATATATATATATATATATATATATATACATACAGGCCCTAAAGGGGTTTTCATCTTCCTGGTTTGACTGGGCACCAAAACAGAACACGTTAAAGAGAGGGATTTTATTGTCTGCTGTGAATACTTAACATGATATAGAAGTTGGTGCTCCTCAAAATGAATACTGCTCAGCTTTCCAGTGACAAATTATGCCTATCCTACTCATTTTGCACTTCTGCACACAGAGAGGTATTTCCCCAAAGAAACAGTAACAGTACAAGTATGAAGAAACTCTTCTCACTGTTAATCATTGCATGGGTGATTCTGCCTTCCTCTACTAGAACATTCTGTTCTCCACTAGAACAACAAGATAGAACTTGGCCTGGTACTCTATTCTGTGTTGGTTTAAAGAAATTAAGCAAGAAATGATGATAGCATATAATAATCTTCTCTAAAGTCTAACAAAACAAATAAATAATTTTTTCAAGGGCATTTACATAAGTACTGACTGTATAAGATTTCCTAAGACAAAAATTGTTCTGCTGTAGAAAAAAATTGCAAAATGGTGGAAATCCATCCTACTCTTGGAACTTTATAAGATAGATTAATTTTTAAAATGGTCTAAACTAAACATCCTGAACAGAACACCAATAGCTCAGATCCTAAGACCAACAATCAATAAATGGGACCTCATGAAACTGAAATGCTCCTGTAAGGCAAAGAACACTGTCATTTGAGCAAAACAGCAACCTACAGACTGGGAAAAGATCTTTACCAACCCCAGGTGGATTCAACAGAGGGCTAATATCCAAAGTTTATAAAGAACTCAAGAAATTAAACACCAAGAAACCAAATAATCCAATCAAAAAATGGGGTACAGATGTAAACTGAGAATTCACAAAAGAGGAATCTCTAATGTCTGAGACACTTGAAGAAATAAATGCTCAACATCCTTAATCATCAGAGAAATGCAACTCAAGATGACTCTGAGATTTCATCTTACACCTGTCAGAATGACTAAGATCAAAACCTAAAATGACAGTACATGCCGAGGAGGTTTTGGAGAAAGGGGAACACCCCTCCATTCCTGGTGGGAGTTCAAACTTGTACAACCACTATGGAAACCAGTCTGGCGATATCTTGGAAAACTTGGAAACTCTAACTTGGGACCCAGCCATATCACTTCTGGGTATATGTCCAAATCATTCTTCACCAAACCACAAAGATATCTGTTCAACGTTGTTCATAGCAACTTTCTTTGTAATAGATAGAAACTGGAAACAACTCAGATGTCCATCAACTGATGAATGGATAAAAAAAAATACTGTGGCGCATTTACACAATGGAATACTATTCAGCTATCAGAAACAAGGAAATCATGCAATTTGCCACCAAATGGATGGTACTAGAAAAGCTCATTCTGAATGAGCTAACACAGATCCAGAAAGATGTACATAGCATACATTCAACTTATAACTGGATTTTAGTCATATAGTACAGGATAACTATCTTATAACTATCAGACCAAAAGAAACAGGAACATAGATTTTGTTACCTATTAGTGGGACACTTTGCCCTAGTGGGGTTGCCTTGTATGCCCCCAGTGCAAGAGGAAGCTCTTAGCCCTCATATGACTGCTGAAATGAGGGGGGCTCATATGTAGGAGTATCCCACACCAGAGAAGTAGGATAGGTTGGAGAAGGGGGAGGGAGTGTGAGGCTGGGACCTGGAGGGGTGGAGGGACAGGACTGCGATAAAGTTGTAACTGGAAGTAATAAATAAACATTAAACAAAAGAAAACATTTTTGTAAACAATGAAAAATGCTGTAAACTGTAAAGAATCCTACTCAAATTTGTGTAGGATGAACTGATAAGTTGGTAGAATGTGGTATTATAACAATGACATCTGTAGTATGGTCAGGCAACCCAATTATAGAAATTCAAAGTAGTAAATATTGGGTAGAAATTTTAAGATGGGTCTTTGCTTGCATTTAAAAAAAACTGAGTTTATAGTGTGGTGCTAGGCACTAATGCCAGTCATTATGCAAATACATAAATGCAAAATATTTTATTTTTGCTTTCATGATTATATAATTGATACACCATGAGAGGTCTTAAAATGCTCGATATTAATTGTACTGAAAAGTACTCACATGAATTAACCAAAGCAAAAATGTCATGTACATCTTAAAGTAAAGTTCATTTGTACCCTAACTTCAATATATTAATACTATATATATAGGATTGTAAAATCTACAGGTGAAAGTGAATGTATGCATTGAGTTACAACAGAGGTCATTTATACTCTGCTGTTCAGAATTAGTAAATGTGAATACTTAGTTTGCACTCTCCCTAGTTTAATACCTAGCCTCTAGTTTTTATACTGAAATAAGAGACCCATGGGCTAAATGACAGGAGTATTTAAGGACAACTTTAAAGCTTTAATTACCAATAGGTATGATAGGTGAGTTAATGTGGGCCATAAATGTGGTATCCTCCACACATAGTGGATCTATGGCATCCTTGAAATCCTAGCATATACATACTCTTTGATAATGTGTCTCTAAAACAGAGAAGTTTACACACATGAGAATTTGAAATTCAAGGATTAATATTTTTTGTGAAGTAAGAAATTTCTACTAATACAGACTACAAAAAAAAACCTTTCTATTTGGCTATTCCCAATGTGTATCAGTAGAGCACAGCAAAAAAAAAAAAAAAAACCTTTCTATTTGGCTATTCCCAGTGTGTATCAGTAGAGCACAGCAAAGGTAATGTACTTATCAAAGGTCAAGAGTCTCTGACTTTACAAATGACCTAAAATAACTGCAGAAATGGAAAAAGTTACATGAAAATATTAGATTTTGTCAACATCACAGAAAGTAAAGTTACCTGGGAAGAGGAAACCTCAGTTGATGAGTCGCTTTCTACAGTTTGGCCTGTGCAGGTATCTGTGGAGGCATTTTCCTGGTTACCTATTGATGTGTTACAGCCCAGTTCAGGGTGGGAGGAGGTACAACTCCTGGGTTGATAGTCCCGAACTGTATGAGAAAACAAGACAATGAAACCTTAGGTATCAAGTGGTGTTCTCATGTCCTCTCTGCTTCAGTTCCTGCTTCCAAGTTTCTGCTTTGATTTCTTGGGTTGGCTCCCCAAGATGATAAACTATAACCTGTAAGCCATATATATCCTTTCCTCCCAAGTTCATTTTGGTCATCGAGTTTCATCACAGCAACAGAAAGCAAACCAGGACACTGATGTTTAAAATATGTTGTACAAAGGTATCTCTGTCATTCAGTGTCATTGCATATGGAGTGGGCTGGTGAGTAGTGAGAGCAGATGTCTCCTGTCCTATTCTCATTTCAGACAGGGACCTTCAGCTTTTTAATATCACACATATTATGGATATTGAAAGATTATATTTTGTGTCAAAAAAGATGACCTTCTTTTGTATGCTGACTGCATCTATTGGACCCCTCTTAGTTTAGAGGTGAATGCAAGTACATAATAAAAATGTAAAGGCCAGTGCTTTAGTATCTAATGCCTTTTTTTTTTTCACTATAAGGCAGAGGGAGAATGCCTGTTTAGAAGTTCTCAAACAAATTATGGCATCAGATGATTACAATAAACAGCACTAATATTTATAATTCATCTATAAACTTACTCAAGAAATAGCATTAATGTACAGAAATGGAAAAAAGAGGGAGAGAGACAAAGACAGAAGCAGAGACAGAGACAGACAGACAGAAAGACACAGAGAGACACAGAGGCAGAGACAGACACATATATACATATATTTACACACACACACACACACACACACACACAGAGAGAGAGAGAGAGAGAGAGAGAGAGAGAGAGAGAGAGAGAGAGAGAGA
>CAJQZJ010000753.1:4016233-4036524 GCA_907164525.1 Lophiomys imhausi | reverse complement strand
AGAGAGAGAGAGAGAGAGAGAGAGAGAGAGAGAGAGAGAGAGAGAGATT
This sequence comes from Lophiomys imhausi, assembly GCA_907164525.1. Taxonomy (NCBI): domain Eukaryota; kingdom Metazoa; phylum Chordata; class Mammalia; order Rodentia; family Muridae; genus Lophiomys; species Lophiomys imhausi. The sequence continues at coordinate 4,036,475 of CAJQZJ010000753.1, read as the reverse complement.
TCCAGTTCTCTAATCAGGTTTTACAATTCCTAATTATGAAACTATCAGTCAGCTTCTTGTTAGTTCAGTCTTTTCTCACTTATAAGATTTGGATTTGCAGCACAAGTTGTAATAACTGATCAAGTCACAATATCTATGTCAAGAATGTGCATATAATTAGCAGGATTTTCTGGGAAGGATGGAATACTCAAACAGTGATGCAGTGTGCATAAGTATAAAGTGAAATTTATTAATCTTCTGGATTATTTAACTATCATAGTTGGCCTTGCTTCTTTTTCTTTTGCTTAGAAGTGTGCACAAAAATGTGTACAATATGATATGCTAATCCTCTACACATTGTTCCTTTATAATTAAGAGGTGATGTAATTTTTAAACAAGGCAATTTTACAAAAAATAGCCAAGACATGAGAAGTCCCTTTGCTCATGCTAATAGAAACAAATGAAAACATGGTGCTGTCCTTTGAGAAATGTACTTTGTTCTGGGCAAAAGGAGTATCTTCACCCAATTAAAATCATGCTATATAATCAACAGTTCTAAATACAAGTTGCTCTAATATTAAACTATGTGAGGATTTGAAACTATACCCATGATGTCAGCAGTGGATAATGAAATCTTGGCAGTCAACATGACACACCTGAGAAGATAGAATCTCAATTAAGTAGTTGTCTAATTATCTCCATCAGATTGGCCTGTGCACTTGTCTCTGGGGGAATTTTACTCACTTTAACTGATAGAGGAGGGCCTAGCCCCTTGTAAGTGGTGCCATCCCTGGGCAAATGGGCTAGGGCCGAGTAAGGATGGCTGAGCAAGAACCTTGCAGGAAGCCCTTACACAGTGTTCCTCCAAAGATTTTGGTTTAAGATTCTGCCTTGACTTCCTTCAGTGATGGGGTGTGTCATGAAAGCCTAAGCTGAAATAAATCGTTTCCTCCCCAGTTTGCCTTTGGTCAGTGTGTATTACTGGAGAAAAAGTAAATCTAGGACAATGTCTTATGCCTACCATGCTTTCTTTAAAAAATGATATTTATAGGGTGGCTTACAATGAATAATTTTCATATATTTAATCATCCCTGCAAATCCAGGATGAAATCAATTTGATCATGATAGATGATGTTTTTGATGTGTTCTTGGACTCAGTTTGTGAATATTTAAAAAAAACCCACAAAACAAAACAAATAAACAAACAAAAGCCAGGCATTGTGGCACACCCCTTTAATTCCAGTACTCCAGAGGCAGAGGCAGGTAGGTCTCTGTGAGTTCGAGGATAGCCTGGTCTACAAAGCTACTTCCTGGACAGCCAATACTGTTACATAGAGAAACCCTGTCTGGAAAAACCAAATATGTATATTGCCTAGTTTGCAAAAGTTATCCCTAAAATATAGCCAAGAATTAGATTGTGAACTTCCACTAATTTTGTTATTAAGACAAGAAAAAAACAAACAAACAGCAGAATCCTTAACCAAAACAGAAATTTAAATCAACGCCAACAACAGAATCTGTTGCTGTTTTACATTTTCTTCAGATATATATAAGTATTCTTGAGCAACTAAGTTCATTTGACTTTCATTTCTCCTTTAATTAAAAAAAGATGAACCCAAATTTATATTCTAATTATGAATTACAATGCAGCTTGCTCTATAAAATATATAAATTATATTTAAGCCTTAATATATACAGTTTTTAGTTGGTAAATATTAGGTGGTCTTTCATAAGGGCCTGGGCCCTTTCTCTACGATATAGTTGCTCATCAGAATTGTTTCATCTAACTCTCTTTTTTTTTTTCTCTCAGTCTTTTGACAACCACTTTTATGAATTTCAATGAGGTTACAAATTAGCAGCTTACTGTGTTATAACATTGATTAATAATTAAGAAACACCCTTTCTGGTTGGTCATGCATGAATGATCCCTCTGAAATTAGCTTATAGTGCAGAGAAGCTGAGAACCCTGGAAGCATCTCTTCTGTGGCCATTAGTTCTGGTATTTTTTGACACAAGGAACATTGCTATCTCAAACTATTACAAGAACGTGTTGTTTAAAACATAACATGTATTCACAAGTTTATCTTACATCGTGCAAGGGTATAGGGAGAGTTTCCTTTAAAAGGAGGTTAGCTCTGGACAATATTTGAGGATTTCTATCAGTAACCCTGTCAAAGGGTTATAGATTAGACAGAAAGGGGTTAGAGAAAGAATTGTTGTTCAACTATTAAAAATAAGTTTTGTATCATTTGGATTTGTTTGTTTTGTATCATTTAAGTAATTCTGGTGCACTAATGCAAGAAATTTCAAGATAATCTTTGTATTTCCTTTGCCTTCTGTGCTCTACAGTCCCATAATGCTTACTAAGACTTCTATGAGAATGATTTCTTTGATACATAATTACTGTCCCAAAGGATTAGATGCTGATCTATGCATTCCTGTAAATTATCACAGTCTCATGATTTATTCAAACACATGGTTACTTTATGTATAATCCGGGTAAAAATGAAAATCTTTGAAAGTTCAAGTTAAAATCCTTAGTCTGCTTAAGGAAGAGATCAGTATACTGAGTAAAGTGATTTCCTTTATGTCATATCCTTGCTAATCTAACAACATAGACTTTCGCAACCCAAAAGTATTAGATCTATTTAAAACATTAATCTATGAGAATTTTATCAGTTCTAATTTAATAATGGAATATTACTCAGCTATCAGAAAAAATGAAGTTATTGAAGTTGCAGCCAAATGGATGGAACTAGAGAAGCTCATCCTGAGTGAGCTAACCCAGACTCAGAAGGATGCACATGACATCTATTCACTTATAGTAGGATTTTAGTTATATAGTACAGGATATCTATACTACAACCAACACACCAAAGGGAACATGGACATAGACTTTTTATTTATTTATTTATTTTTATTTGTTTGTTTGTTTGTTGGTTTGTTTTTTAGTTTTCCCTCCCTGGCAATGAGACACTTTTCTCTGGTGGTACTGCCTTGTAGGCCCCCAGTGTATGAGGTGGCTCTTGGCCCTCTAATGACTGTTGAACTGGGGAGGGGGACTGTTATTTAGGGCCATTCCCCTCCAGAGGAGCAGGATGGAAGGGTTAGGGGGTAGAGGGTGTGAGGGCGGGGCTGGGAAGGGGGGAAAGAGGACAATATGATGGAGATGTAACCTGAAGAAACAAATAAATAAATTTATTTATTAAAACAAAGAAACCTATAATCTAAAATTTATAATCTAAGAGTACCCTAATATCTAAGAACACTCTAATACCTATCTAAAAACACTTAACCCACACTATTTTAACTTTCTTTAAAGGATATTAATATTCTTTTTTTAATAAAAAATATTTATTATTTTCTTTTCCTTAATCTTTCAATGTAACATTACACAATAAATAACATTTGTTTTATGCCTTTAAAAAAATAATTTTTATGTCATTCACTTTCAACTATTTCATTTGCATTTTTTATTGTATTAGAAGAACAGATTTAAGAGAGACATTGCTGTCTTAATATTACAGAAGAGTGACTAAACGATTTAATGTTTATCATTTTGGTGGCTATATTTATCAATTTATCATTAGCTAGTTTTTAGGAGGGTTGTGATTCAAATCCATACACATCTTAGTACAAGAAATTTTCTGTTCGCCTTTCCCATTCCACGAACTTAGTAAAACACTAAAGGCAAAGATGATACTCATGTACACATTGATTACCTTTACAATTTAGTTTAAATTTCTGTCTGAAACTTTTTCTTACTAATATATACATATATATATATATTCATCTTTTCCTTTTATGTATGTTTATTTACCATTTTAGTTTGCTTGTTCATTTGCTTATTTTATTTTGGTGAGTATGATAACATACTAGCTTGGATTATTTTAAAGCTTAAGTAAGGTGTAGTGTATTCTAGAATTTGGAGGAGTCCATTGTGTCTTTCTCTATTTTCTCTATCCAAAATTGAGAATTTCTTGCTGACTTTATATTTCTGGAGACCTATACTTGAAAGAATAGGGGGACTAAGGTTGAACATAGAGCAATTTCTAACTAGCACAATTTTTCCATTATTAAAAGTAAAATTTAGATGCACATTAAAATTCTATAGTGATCTGGACATGGAAGACAGTCATTACTCTTCACTGGGGATTGAAATTTAGTGACTGAGTCATACCTACATATTATTAAATGATATACAATGAGATAAATAAGTGTGAAGAAAAATTATATTTTGTAGATGAACAGTGGATGCTAATGAAGCATCATTGCTTTATATTTTCATCCTCCTTTCCAAACAAATATGTGCAAGAATTCTGCTATCAGCTTAGCAATATTGTAAACACAGAGGTGGGAGATGAAGTTGGGAGCCTTCATTAACACTCATAAACTACTTCCTGAATACATGAAAGAATAAATAACCATGTACACATAGAACTTCTGTTCTGATGAATATTACATTTTAAAGGAAGCATATTATAAAAAGAAACTATATTTAATAATACACTAATTATTCAAGTAGTGTAAATAAAGATTTTTGAAGAGATAAAGCTCAATATGGAATTAGAAAATAATGAGAAAGTAGTTAGGTATTTGCCATCTCACAAATCCATGCAGTATTAAATATCAACTTGAACTTGAAAGTTGGTTAATTTTGGCAGGTTGAAATAAAGTTTAGATCTCTCCTATTTTTGTATCTTCTACAATGTTGACTATTTTGATGTTTTCAGTGTACCCCTCTATCTCTACCAATGAAATGTGACATTTTTATATGCAGAATAATGTGTGAAAGTTTGAGATTCTTATGAATTATGTCAAATTGTTGATAATTAGCACAATAAAACAATACAGAAATGATGAGTTTGTTATAGGTACATTTGGGAATTTGATAGATCAATATGGTTGCACTATGGATATTTTTAGATGATACTATGTACTGGAACATACTATTGAAGATAAGTTTTATATGTGGCTACAGGAAGGACTGATGTCCTCAAATGTGGCTTAAAATGCTGAGAACTGAGTGGAGTTGGACACCTGATGCAGTGATCTATTATGCATTCTAAAATGTTAATTAATTGTTCCCAGAGGCCTGTTTGCTGTCTGTTACTTTGCTTGCTAACCATTGTCTCTGATTGGCTTTAATAAACTGCTGAGACATGTGATTGGGAAAAAGGTTGGGGAGCTCTGTAGGAGCACAGAGGATCATGGGAAGAAGAAGCCAAAGGAGAAAGAAGGAGACATACCATAGGTGAAAGATATAAGAACATCATGCCACATGACCTGGAACATTGGTGTAGCATGGAGAATAACAACCCAAGGAGAAATATATATGTACATATATACATATATATTATATATGGGTCCTATTTTGGGAATACAATTACAAGCTAGCTTAGTTGGGCCACTATTGCACAATCCAGACTAAGGCTTGTTAAGATCCATCAGGTGTCTATATGTTTATTTATAATGGTGGGTTAAGGATTAACACTGTTGACTAATGAACTATTTAATATAAATACTGATAAATAATTTAATTTCTTATTTCTGCAGTGCTCACTGAGTAAACCTTTCTAAGGAAGGAATGCTCGTTGTATGCCTCAAGTACTAGAGCATATAATAACATTTGCTAGGTGCTAGAAAATGAAGGGCTTATTCAGTCAACTGGATATTAATTATATATGATTTCCCCACTATTTGAAAATGAGCCCTAAATGCCTGAAATAGCTTGAGATGTCAATTGAGAATGACTAGTAGTTTGACAAAATGTTAAATGGAATTGGAAATCCAGGTAGTGAGTAATGAGCAGTTGAAAAATAGAGTGTTACAAAGCTTCATGCCTGAGAAAGCGAGCAATCCACATATGCTGTAGCACAGAACCATATATACATTGTTAATTAAATGGACAAAGGCTTTAGAGATGTGGTCAAGGTACCTAGTAACATTCTTTGTATTCGAATTGCACACCCTTATTTATTAAAAACTTCCTAGTGGCATCTGGTATCTTGAAGCTCTGTAGTTCTGCATAATTCCTTTTGAAGTGAATATTCAAACAAACCCAAAGACAAGAAATTTCATGGAGGAAGAATAGCAAATGTGAAATGCTCTAGAAACAGCTCTCTAAGACAATTATTGATGAAAACATGATCTGAGATTGCCAAATAATAAACATAATAAACTGTTTATGTGTGTGTTTGTGTGGTGTTAGAGATAAAACCAAAGGCATGGTATAGGTTATATAAGAATACTACCACCTAGAGTCACACACAAGGCCAATAATTACTCTTCTCAAAGAATGGTACCTGTTTATTTATTGTCATAGGTTGATATGTTAAGCCCTATTTCTTTTTAAAAAATATTTATTTATTCATCTATTCATTTTACATCCTGTTTGAAGCCCCCTCCCTCCTCTCCACCTTTTCCTACTCTCCTGTCTTCTTCCCATTTTCTCCACTCCTCTTCTCCTCAGAAAAGGGGAACACCCCAAAGAAGCTAAGTAACAAGGAGGGCTCAAGAGAGGTTGCTTGAATCTCACTCATAAAGGAAATAGAATATACATAGGAAGTGGATGAAGAGAGGGAACTGACTGGGAGGGGTTCTGGGGAGTGTGAAAGAGGAAGGTGGGGTTCAGGTATGGTGAGAGTGGGGGTGAGAGGTGGGAGTGCTGGGAGAGAAAAGGGAAACTGATAGGGGTCATCTCTAAAACAAGCTTTAGACCAGCAAAAGGGCATTCTCCTGGAAGAATATGGGGGTGACCCTAACTGAGACTTCTAGCAGCAGAGGACATGGACACAGAACTAGCTACTTCCTGGCTCAGCAGGACTTCTAGTGGAGAAAGAGAGACATTAACTCACCCACAAAAACTCCATCTCATAATTTACCCTGCAAACATGATGTGCAGGGATAAAGATGGAGCAGTGATTAAAGGAATGATTAACCAATGACTAGCACAACTTGAGACCCAACCCATGGGAAAGAGCCAACTGCTGACACTATTAATGATGCTCTGTTATGCTTACATATAGGAATCTACCATAACTGTGCTCTGAGAGGCCCCACCCAACAGCTGATCAAAACAGATGCTGAGATACACAGTCAAACGTTAGGTGGAGATCAGGCAGTCTTGTAGAAGAGAGGAAGAATAGAGGGATAGAGAAGGGACAAGAACTTCAGATGAAGACCAACCGAGTCAACTAACCTAGGCTCTTGGGGGCTTACAGAGACTGAAGCACCAACCAAAAAGCATGTATAGTCTGGACCTAGGCTCCCTATACATATGTAGTTGATAGCCAGTTTTGTCATGCCGATCATGTTGATCCCCTAGTAAGTGGAATGGAGACTGACATGGACTCTATCATGTTTGTGGATTACCTTACCCTAGCTGGGCTGCTTTGTCTGGCCTCACTGAAAGAGGAGGCTCTCAGTCCTTATGTGACTTGAAGTCCTTATTTCTAATTAGCATTTTAAACTAACTGCATTATTCCAGAAAAAGAAAGGAGATTAATGCTTATCTAAAAAAAAAAAATTAGACTGCTGAATAAAGTGTGTAAACAACTGTCTTTTAGCTCTTGTGCTGCGGGAAGTAGTTTCAGTTTATCTGTAGAAGCATCATTGAATAAAAGACCTTTTAGCTCAGTTGCTTTAATATCATTACAGACAAACCGCTAGATATGCACTTACAGAGAGCCTTTTGAATATTTTCATATTTGGGAGTGTTAGTTACAGTACTATTATTGGTTATGTATTAATGTAAAATTTTATAAATGTATGTATTTTATTGAAACCTGAGCCAGGTGGGATTTGCCTGAAAAATAGTTCTTAAGATATACAAATAAGCAAAATGAGCACCCATCCTGTTTTCAAGCTTCTTATCCCCTTAATAAATTCTCTGATGGTAAAATTCATTCTAGAATAGAGCAACATATGGTTGAATATAAAATAAATAGAGAAATAGGTATTATAGTAGTACCTAATATTAAGCTAGATGTTCTTTTATGAAACCTATTTGACAAATACTTTAAGAAACAGTAAATGTTATTTCTAGAGTCTTCAAGCACAAATCTGTAGAGATGATATTTTCTCTTTGCAAAGGAGAAATAACTTTGTCTTCAGCTCATTGAAAATCTTAATTTATAATTGTTAGCATTATGTTGCTACTTCAAATATAGTTTCCTTTTTAGAAAACAGAGTCAAAAGTCTATTTTACGTTCTTCTGGAACTATTTACTTTTCTTTCTAAGTAGAGAAAAATCTTCGGTGAGAAACTCATGCTTATTGATAGCAAATGTAGTTTGAGGCTAAAACCCGAGCTTAGAAACAAACTTATTTTTAACTCTGCTTCCAAAAGGTGAGGTGATCTTATTTGTGTTGCCTTATATGGTAAAAAAAAAAAAAAGAGATTTCTTCATTTACTGGGATTGCCAAAACATTTGAATATGATTCCTGTAGAGGCACCAATGACCAAATAATCACTGTTTCCACCAGCTCTCTACATCACAATGAAAGGCATCAGTTAGGAAGCAAGTGGCAAAAGCAAAGGTATTATTTCTAAAGCAAAAATAATATTCTGGAAAGCAACAAAAAGTGGTTTTAACAGAATTATTACTATATGTGCTGTATACATCTATTCTCAAAAACATCTAAAGAAAAAACACGTTTAATATATTATAGACTGGTATATAAGAATACTTGAAGTTTTTCTTGCCAAGAGATAGGCTTGCCACTAATTCAACCATCTTCTACTGGAGATTCTTCAGTGCTCTTCCTCTACTTGGAGTAGAATAAGGGGTGCTGTCAGGAGCTGAAATGTCTCGATATCAAAAAATCTTAAGTTAAGAAAACATGTTTCAATGCCATATTCTGCAGATTTCTTGAGGTTTTTGAAGACGCCCTCTCTATCTCTTATATTTAGATAAGCAAATGTTGCTTGTCTCTTAACAACTTGATTTCTGAGTAGCTTAGAAAATAACTGTGATAGACTGTCATAGTACCTAACAAAATGACACGTTTGCATGACTATTAGTTTGCATTTCTTAATTATCCTAAACAGTTTATGACAGTTGGTAGCAAAAGGCTGAAACTTCACATTTCATTTTTAAGCATTACTAGGTACAATACCTTTAAAAAGTGTTACCCTTAATTTTGTATCAATATACAAAGATCAATACCAATGTGGCCAAATATAATCTTAATTTTGTATCAATATACAAAGATCAACACCAATGTAGCCCAATACAATCTTAATTTTGCATTAATATACAAAGATTGATACCAATTTAGACAAATATAATATTAATTTTGTATCAATACACAAAGGTATAAGGGCATATTCAATAATATGTCCTTTTTTTTCTTGATCTTTCCTATATTATGTTTATGTCCCATTTTTTTCCAGTCTGTTCACTCCTAGATAGGGGAGAAAGAAGAATACAGAAAAGAAAAAGAGAGAAATCCCTGGGTCTAACTTCCAAAACCTATTTAACAAGACCATTTAACAGTTTGTAATCTCTTCCCCTAAATAACAAGATTTTCTATTATCCATCAAATGGAAAACACCCTCCCCACCTTCTGGGGATGGGATGTTTCTCTCTTAAAGTGACTTCCTGCTGATTTGGGATGTAGTAAACCTGTTTGGGGCCCAAATAAGAATGGAAAAATGGTTAAAAATGTTAATAGAATCATTTGATGTTCAGTCTTTTTGTGCTCAGCTATTTAAATATCCTAAGAAGTTCATAGAGAGAAGCTGAACTTCAGGGCTTAGGTGAAGTTTTGGCTGGAGCATTCTGTGGAACTGAACAATCTTAGTGATTTTGAGTTTTTGTGGTGGTAGACTTTTAAGGAAACAGCTATTGAGGAAGTCTGCAAGGCTGGATTGTCTGGGCTACTTATCTTCTTTGGTGTCTGATCTGTTTTCATCTGAGGTTTCTGTTGTCCAGTTGTCCCTGGATTCTTGGGATGAATGCTTTAAATCTCCTGGAAGGATAAGAACATAGCCCTGCCCTAATCCTAACTCTGAGACACTACCTTTTTTTTTGGGGGGGGGGGGTCAGGTAATATTTTTCCTGGAGCAAATTTGGTTTTTTGACAATATAAAAAGTATTATCTTTCAATTCAGATTAAAGAAGAAAATATTTTGATATTTTGGAGCTAAACAAACCTTTAGTGTATATATTTTGAGTTTTGTAAGTAACTTTTAAACTTAAACCCTTCCAAATCCTATGTGCCTATCTCTGCATTCTAAATATTGGGATCAAAGACATGTGGTTCCCAACTGCTGGGATTAAAGATGTGCTCCACCACCCCTGGATCAAAGTTTTTCTCTATTTAGAGTTTATTTTGTGTCAGTCTGATCTCGAGCTCTGAGATCTGCTGGTTTCTGTCTCTAGTGTGTTGGGATTAAGGGTGTAGCCTTCTCAAATGATGGGATTAAGGGTGTGCACCATCACCATCCTGTTCCTTGTAACTCCAGAATTTATAAAACAACTAACTCTATAGTGATCCTCCTGTCTCTGATGGAGTTAAAGGCATTGGCTAATACCACACATTTCATTTATTTTACCTTAGCTCCAAGCTTTTCAACTCTTGGAGGCTTAGAAAACCAGGTTGAACAGCAGTAACCTGGAAGCAGGTAAGTCGACAGCCTAGCTCTGCCAAGACAGGGTAGGCAAGTCCTTCATAATTCCTGCTCTACAATCAATGTCTGTCAGAGAAAAAGGGCCAAACAGATGAAGACTGATGCTGTAATGTATGGAGAGAAAATAGGAACTGTCCAGGCAGCCACTGGTATGTCATTTCTTAGTTTTGGAAGCTGTGGGCCCTGCACTTCCTATATAATCAGATATATTTGTCCCTCTCAGGTCTCTGAGGTGGTTGAAGAATAGATAGCTAGAGTCTCATAGTTAAATTTTGAGTTGTTTAGGAATCAAGAGGGTGTTCTGGATCTAAGAAGGTATTTTTAAAATTGTGAGGCAAGTTAGTATGAAAGCTGAGTTAGATATAGAACTTAAACTCATGGAGATGGTTAGATAGTAGAATGTTAAAGTCAGGTGCCAAATACATATGGACTGGACATTGGGAATGTATGCTAAGCCATATAACTCTTATAATTGTGGCCTATTTATTTCTGTTGTTTTGTATTGTATTTATTGTTATAAGAGAAAGAACCATTTGTTGGACTGAAAGGGGGGGCTGTTGGGAGGAAAAAGATATATCTTAAACTTAAAAAAAGAAGGGAAGAGGATGGATTAAGGGGGAAGAGGGGAGGGTGTGAGGGTGGGACTGGAGGAGGGAGTAGGGAGGGGATTGCCATTGAGATATAACCTGAAGAAATAAAAAATAAATTTAAAAAAAGATCCATGAAAAAAAGAATACTTGAAGTTGTATTTTTAAATTAATCATTTAAATTTATTTTATTTGTATGTATATTTCTCTTAGTGCATGCATGTACCCCATGTACATGCAATACTCATAGGAGCCAGAAAAGGTCATAGGATCCCCTGTAACAGGGAATTGTGAGCCACTTGTTGTAAGGGAAGGGAAGTGGGGTGAGGGGAAACTGAACACCCTGGTCCTCTTCAACAGAACCAAGTGCTTATAACTTCAAAGCCATCTCTCCAGGCCCTCCAAGAAGTATTAAAAGAAGATGTTCTTGGATATGTGTATTCTCCAAGTTTATCAGCATGTTCTTTCATTTTTCATGATATTTTGGTTTGATATGCTGATTTTTTACATCTGGGAAAAGTTAGACTAACAAAGGTAAATATGTCTGAAAAGGAGTTTACCTTAGAAACCTATCATGGGAGATTCTGATTTTGTCAATATTGTAACAAGGTATTTGTGTAGATAGTTGAATATAAAACCAATAACCCTAAGATATATTATTATTGATTTCTATGGCATTTGTATAATGGATAGTTTCTGTGAAGTTGTATTTGTATGATTTTATATTTGAATATTGATTAAATTACTATTCAGAAATATTAAAAGTAAAATATGAATATTCAAGAGCTTGGATTATGACCTAAGTGCCTCAGTCAGAATATAAATTAATTATTGATATTATGGTTCAAATATGTGCAAAAGTCTATATTCCATATAGAGACAGTGAATACGGTAAAAGGTCTCTGGTTGCATAGATTTTACATTTCATTGCATGGAGGTAAACAAGAAACCTGGACATATAAATTGTTAAAGAAATATATATTTTGATGGAGAATAAAGTAGAGTCATCACGAAGTTGGGAAAATTCTAGCTAATGTGCACAACGCTCTTCTTTTTAGGGTTGTTTCAAACTACTAACCAGAGAAGATCAATCTCTGTGCTAGCACATGTGGTACTTTTAACTGAATGGCTGTTGACGTTCCTTTGTGTGCCAGGGAACTCTCAGGGGTACATTTATAAGAAGCCCAGTCTTGGGCTGTGTTTCAGTCTGTATTTGCTTTCTCAGTCCCAGATGTGCTCACTAATACTCTACACATAGAAGACTTGAAAAAGAAAGAAGAAACATCTCCAGAAGAAATGATTTTGTAGCAGAGAAAAAGTTTAGGAAAATATCCCGAGTCAAACAAAACTAAAATATAAAGAAATATTATAGGACAGTGTGTGACTTGTTTGGAGCAGCATGAAGAGTGGCAAAGGTTAGGTTATTTGTATGTTTGTTGGAGTTACATATATTTTTAATTTTTATTATTGCCCAATAAGTGTACAAACTTAGTTTCTTTAATATTTTTAGATATGTATAATGTATTTTTATCATATTCAATCACTATTCTCTTATCATCATTTTACTATTGGTGAACCAATGTTCTCTCCTGTCCTCTTTATACTCTCATGTCTGTTTTTGGTGACTCAATGGGTTACACTGCAGCTGCTTTGTGGGAGCACAAATGAGCAGCTGTTTTTAAGAGCACAGACACATTCTATAAAACTACACCATGAAAGAAATCTCCCCCTTACAACAAATATGTGAAAGGATGAATGAAAAATGAGACTAAGTATTAAGCTTTTAAATAACAGTATGCAATGAATCACTAAGAATTAATAACCTCAAAGGCCTTGCGAGGTCAATACAAAGCAGGTTATTCATTGTTAGTGATCTGTAGAGTTCTTGTGCTTATAAAAATAATACTTTATCTGATTTCCCCATTCATCTAGTCATGTAGTCATTATTAAAATTCATCGAATGGAATATGAGGATGTATGTCTGTGGGCAACTTTGCCTATTATGTGTGAAAGACTGACTTCTATTTCTAAAATAAAAACTACTTGTTATATGTATAAATATTGCTTCACTAGTTGCATTTCTCTTTTGACCTTTTTATCAGATAACTTTGAGGAAGTAACCAATCAAATGAAACAGTGGGGAGATAATTAGTTGCTCGTAGGACCAAAATGAGGTTACAGAGGCATGTTTGAAGTAAATAATGACTGTGAGGATGGTGAACCATTGTGAAGAAACAGCTGAGGAAGGAATGATCTCATGACAGATGTATTTTATTTGAGCATGAGTTTGGAAGGGATGAGACCCAATTATGTGCAGATTTGGGTTCATTTTCTCTTTTTGTCCCCTTCAGCTTCAAACTTCAAGGCAGAAATGTCCAATAGTCCTAGATTACATTCTGGGTAACATCTTCAGCTGAGCTAGTACCAGAAGGAATCTGGGAGTCAGCAGGAAGTAGAATGCATGTTGAGCAGATTAATTTCCTACATACTTACTATAATATGTTAAGAAAATACTAAGTACTTAAGATGCACTCACCTATAATTACTTTCAAGAGCAAAGTTTGGGACAATTAAATATACACGCATAGAAGTAATGTTCTAGATGCAAGGGTTACCTGGAATAAAATCTTTATTTAAGTAGAAAATCCAGGGGCTTATATAGGTGTGTCAAGAAATATACAGGTAAATAAAGACAAAGTTCAAATAGCCTCATGATATTAGATTCTGGGTGAGGAAGATAATGTTTAACCATTTCATACTCAGCAATCTTTTCCCTAAAAAGTCTTATGACTTTTCCCTAAATATCCTTAAGTAAAAATAATATGCTGTGTAGTCTATCAAAAATTAAAACAAATCAAACTAAATGCTCAAAATTATAATTAAATTAGTAATTTCTAGCAAAATATGAATTTCAGAATATATATATTTTTGGCAAAGTTATATAAAACAAAACAAAAGCAACACCAAAACCAAACAAAACAATACAAATAACTAGGCACGTTTAGCTCTTCAGAGACTCAAGCACAAGCTGACACTTATGTTTCACTATTGGCCCTGTCACTGTTGTTTGCATGACTGTTCTTTCTAATGATGTTATTTTCCAAAGTCATGAACAGCTTTCAATACACACTAAGCAAACAAAGTTTAGTTTTGTCTCAGGTGCTATGGCCATGTATTGCAACATTCACATTAACTCTGACATCTGCTACCAGTAAGTTTTCATCTCAGTGAGAACACAGAAGCTTCATATTTCCCATATCTTGTACCCTTTGCAAGATTTAAGTGACCAGAAGGATAGACTGAAGAAACATAGATTTGAGTAATTAATTATGCAGACTTTGAAAATGTTTTGCAAGGTGTGAGGTATCAGGATCATTTGAGATAGAACTAAGGCCCATAAAATGTAAACAGAGGAGATATATTTGGCGACTAATCCAATGTTGGAAACATTGGATACGAATGCTGAGGGAAAAAGAAGTTTTGGACAGTTGGAGATCCTACATACACTTTGCAGTTTAGTTACTGGCTAGTATGAGCTATAAAATGAGTAACAGTATACAGCAACAAGAAGAAACAGTGAACATCCCCCTTAACGGGAATTGCGATGTGCAATCATGTCAGTTGGCTAACACACATGTATTACTACTGAATTCTCCGTGTGAGCTCAGGAGGATGAACTTTGCTAAAGACACAGGTTTTCTTCAGTATAACAGAATGTGAGTAAGGGAAATGAAAAGAGACTTGAGGCCACTTTAGAACAGCAAATACACTTCAGGGAATTATCATATTCTTTTCTATCATAAGCTACCAAGGAGCCATACACAAATATTTCCATAAGCACCCAGAAGGCAAATGTGTCCATGACCTTTAAACACTAAAGAAAGCTTATCTAATTACATTAGGAAAAAAATAGGTGTGATTCTTCCGTCTCATTGCACGGGTATCAGTTCAAGCAACATCTGGGCTTGGAAGTGACTTCAGTTCACATCTTAGCTCTTACTTGGATAAATTGGATCACATCTAGGGAACTCAGTTTTCCCAGAGGAAAATTTGGATGAAATATCCAAGTCATAAGATGCTTCATATTAGCATGAGAAAAGCATCCATGAGCCTAAGGCCCCATACTAGTGAGAGAGGTGTTCTGAGCATGTGAAAACCTGGGGCAGCAGACTGTAAGAGAGAGGCCTGCTCATGTCATTCTGCAGAGCCTTGGAAAATGCCTCAAATAGGAAAGGCTGCAGCTGTTTAGGCAACATCCGTGATCAGTAGGTTCATCTGTTTAGGCAATAGCCGCAACTGGTAAGGACATCATAGATAGTGAGATTAATGACTGTGATTGACAAGGTGCTCTTTTAGAGCTGAGTAAAGCCATTTGGCAAAAAGAATGTGTAAGGTGAGGAGAACACAGAAAAGAGCTGTGGTTGAGAAATGAATTTACTTGATATCTGGGCACATAAATTTGACTTTGTCTTGAATATTCCATTAATTCGCTATATGTAACACAAACACATGAGAGGGAGAGAACACTCAGAGAGTGCACTTATGAGAAATCAAGTTCTTTAAAAAATGAAAATACCTATTCCACTATGTTTAATTTTTTATGTTGTAGTTTTTAAATTGTATTTATTTGTTTATTTTATATTCCAATGCACCTCGTTTCTCCCCTCCTCCCAGTCACACACTCCCACCTACTTGCTCAATAACACCCCCCTTCCTGGCACAGTACCAACCTACTCTGGCACATCAAACATAAGGACTAAGCACCTCCTCTACCACTGAGGTAAGACATGGCAGGGGCCTGCTAGGAAAATGGAGTTCAGTGAGAGGCAGCAGAGACCAATTCTGAGATAGTCCCCACTCTAATTGTTAGAGAATCCACTAGAGGACCAAGCAACCCATCAGCTTCATATGTATGGTGGGCTTAGGATCAGTCCATGAAAGCTCTTTGGTTGGTAGTTCAGTGTTTATCACCCACCCTCTGTCGGAGTTAATGGGCTATGTGGGTCTTCTTGTGGTGTCCTTGACTCCTCCCACTCCCTCAAACCTTCTCCTAACTCTTTCACAAGGCTAGCTTTTTGACAGATTCAAACACATGTGTAATTAATATTACTCACTTTACCCTTTTTATCTTCTTTCATGACTCTCTCTTTTCAACTGAGCCTTTTTCCTTTCATCCCAGTAATATTATTTGTAGTTTTGTTTTTTCCATCACTTTTCTAAGCAGCGAGGCCTAGCAAACAGTCTGTTGGAATGAAACTCATAGAAAATCTGGGATGACTGGGCATGTGTCTCAGAGCACAGCTATTTCCTAGCAGGTACAATGCCCTTGGTTCAATATTTAGATTTCCAAAAGCAAAGATTCTTCTGTCAGGAATGGAAATGACCATGCTTTGCAAGGTAAAGTACAATATCCATGCCTACCTGAGGACACTGTCCTCCCTAGACTCAGAAAGGAGAGGAACTGAGGAGGTCAGTTAGCCAGTGATAAGCTACAACATGGATAGGAGCATGGGGTTTAACTAGTAAGAGTTGCTTTGCTTATGGTTGCACAGGAAGGGACATAGGATTCAGGGAGAGTGAAATGTGAAGGAAAAATGAAAAAAAAAAAGCTAACAAAATTACATGTACTTTTCCTAAATGATGTGCATAGCCTGGGCCTTTAAAGTTAGCAATTGGGAGTAATAAAAACGGATGTATTATCCAAAAGTTGACTGACTGTATAGGAAGGTTTATTTTTAGTTTTAGGTTTCTGTCAAATATACTCCATTGATAAAAAGAGTAGATAAGAGAGGGAAAACACCCACAAGAAATTGTGACACTGATGTACCATAGAGGAGGAGGTCGTATTCTCACCATTTGTTCTCCAGATTCTGGAAATCCCTCTAGGAAGCTGCCTGTGGGTCTTTGGAAGCTTTGCCTTCAGCTTTCATAGACAGTGACACATCAGCTATAGTGTAATTGAAAAATCAAGTGATATTAGCCCTTACCTTTCTTAATTAAAATAATAATTGTGATAAGCAGACCATGAAGAAGGCAGGTTACCTTCTCCCAGAATATGTTATTACATAAAGAAAGAGAATGAAATTTAATGAGTCCTACTGCATTTGACCTAATTAAATCCTCACTCTCCTACATCCCAGCTTCTACCTGGCCTATGTGGCTCATAAATACTTAGTAGGATCTGCTCATTGACAGGGCTACTGTAGAAAATGTGTTTCTTGTCCTAGATGTGTATTATGATTGACAGTGTAATCTTCAAGGATGGTATGGTGTCAGGAACACCATGAGATATGCAAGAACTCTGCATTCCCTACCAGGCTTCTCTTAATTATGATGGATACAGGGAGTTACAAGTATCAGAATGCAAATTTGTGAAAGATGGAGGTAGCTCTTTTTCTTAATCTTTAGAATAGAAATCCATCACACTGCATTGCAACATGGGAGTATTAGACTTGTTTTCATGAAACTTGGGGTTTATGTGTATGTGTATTAGCATGTGTGAGTACTCACATGATTAGTCATTGTGAGTGTTCTTACCTGTTCAGTGGCAACATAAACTTTATACCTTGCTGCGTAACAAGGTGGAGAAAAGAATCTTTAAGATGCGGCTATTTTCTCATGTATAATAGTTATCATATCAACTATTTTGTTCTTTATTGTTTTGTGTGCATTTTTATATTGACTTGTCTTTTATTCCAGACTGACTACATTGCAATTCTCCTGCCCCAGTCTAACAAGTGTTGGTATTAAAAATGTGTGTCACTATGTCTGGCTACTGACTTTAAAAAAAAAAAAAAAAACAAATTGAAGTGTCACAAAGCTTTACAAAATTGTATGTAAAATCATTCAACTCTTCTTGAAAAATGAATATAGAAGAAATTTGTTACATAATCAATTTTATCATATAAAGTACTACATATACATTCCAAGCAGATCATTCTTTTCTAATGAAGACCTAGAAATTTTTGAAATGTTGGGGCAGATGATAACACAGTTCTTTAAGATACACATAAAATAAAAAAATGAAGTATGATTGATACTGTTTTTTTAGAAGAATAAGTTACAGGTGGGATAATGCCTGAGACACAATCATTGGTCACCAAAAATTACAAATTAATAAAACATTGATCTGATTGTAATTATCTTACACACAGAAAATAGAATGCCTGAACAAATCCCAGCACTATTAGACATAATTCTGGTAAACTTTGTACTATTAAAAAATTCTGGCTGGAGTTTAATAAAAAAAATGAATTTTTTACTGAATAGGATTGGTTGTTTAGTTTATTCCCAAGAGTATCAAAATATGCATTAGTAATCTCCTGTTTGGACCTCTATTTTTGCCTCTCATCTTTCCTCATTGAAAGAGAATAAAATTATCTTTCCCAAGATAAAGTGATTTCTTCTGAGTGATTCCCTCAATAGGATGCATGATGTTTTAAAATTTGATAATCAATCTTGGAATAATACTGACTTTACTTATGCATTGTGTGAACTTCACTCAACACAAACTGTAGACATTTTCATGACCAGAATTCCATCTGAGCTATAGAAATGATCTCAGGAAAACCTTCTGAATTTTACATGATAAATGTGCTTTTTGTTGTTGTTGTCTTGTTTTTTGTTTTGTTTTGTTTTTTAGAAGAAGAAGGGAGTTTGTATTACATTCATTGTATAGGGGTGCAACTCCAAATGCTATTAAAGAATCTTTCTCAGAATACAAAAGCATAGGAGAATATAGTGATTTGATAGGAATGGCCCCTATGGACTCATGTGTTTGAATGCTTGGCCATAGGGAGTATCACTATTAGGAGTTGTGGATTTATTGGAGGAAGCATATCAGTGTGGAGGCGGGATTTAATGTCATATGTGCTCAAGTTATACCCAGTGTGGAAGACAGTTCCCTCTGCTGCCTGTGGATAAGATGAATAACTCCTAGTTCCTTCTCCCAGCACCATATCTGCCTGAACACTGGTATGTTTCCCACCATGATGATAATGGACCAAGCCTTTGAAAATGTAAGCCAATTTCAATTAAATATTTTCCATGCCAAGGCCATGTTATCTCTTCACAACAATAAAATTCAAATAAAGACAGAGAAGATTCAAGAAAAGACATTGTCAGTAAACTTTGCACAGCTTTGAAGTACTCTTCAAGCTTGCTTTATTTTCCTCTCATCCCTAGCTATAATAATATATAGCCTTACCATTATGGAGTCTTTACCCTATCATCAATACGTGGATTGATATCAACTTTGGAACTTTCAACAAAATACTAATTGTTGTTTTTTGAAAAATGTTTTATAAGGTCCTAACCTCTTTTAGGTTTGTGTGATGTTGTTGGATTTCTCAGATTGAATGTCCTTGAAATCCTGCATAAATTATCTTAAGCATTATTGACAGGGAGCTCAGTTATGTAAAAGCTATTTCCCTGTAATTTTAACTTAACTTTCTCCTGAAACAAAATTTTAACATTACTGTGTTATCTCACTAGAATATTTGTTTATGCTTTAAACACACTTCTCAAGTCATTATGAAAAAAAAGATGTTTATTTATGGACAGAAGCTTAGGAAATATATTTTTTAAATAATTTATTTTTTATTTCTTCAAGTTACATCTCAATCACAATCCCCTCCCTACTCCCCCCTCCAGTCCCACCCTTCCACCCTCCTCCCCCTCAGCCCCACCATCCTCTTCCCTTCTTTTTTTTTTTTTTTTTAGTTTAAGGTATTTATTTTTCCCCCCAACAGCTCTCCCTTTCAGTCCAAATAATGGTTCTTTTTCTTATAACTATAAATACAATACAAAACAACAGAAATAAATAGGCCACGATTATAAGAGTTATATGGCTTAGCATACATTCCCAATGTCCAGTCCATATGTATTTGGCACCTGACTTTAACATTCTACTATCTAACCATCTCCATGAGTTTAAAGTTCTATATCTAACTCAGCTTTCATACTAACTTGCCTCATAGTTTTAAAAATATCTTTTTAGATCCAGAACACCCTCTTGATTCCTAAACAACTCAAAATTTAAC
>CAJQZJ010000753.1:3979261-4015833 GCA_907164525.1 Lophiomys imhausi | reverse complement strand
ATGCCATATTCTGCAGATCTCTTGAGGTTTTTGAAGATGCCCTATTGGTATTGATCTTTGTATATTGATACAAAATTAAGGGTAACTCTTCTTAAAGGTATTGTTTGTAGTAATACTTAAAAATGAAATGTCAAGTTTTGACCTCTCGCTACCAACCGACATAAACTGTTTAGGATAATTAAGAAACAGAAACTAATAGTCATGAAAACGTGTCATTTTGTTAGTTACTATGACAGTCTATCACAGCTATTTTCTAAGCTACTCAGAAATCAAGTTGCTAAGAGACAAGCAATATTTGCTTATCTAAATATAAGAGATAGATAGGAAATATATTTTTATAATCACCATCATTTACCAGGTTTTTATATACTTAAAAATAAAATCTTGGTGTATAACTGTATTTCTGCAAGGCGACTGATTCTTAAAATTAAATAACTGCTATATGAAAAATACAATTTGAAGCTAGAATATCTGCTTTCAAATTTACCTTTAAAACAAAAATCTGTCTATTTTGTTTTATTTTTAAGCTTTAAGCATAGAGTCAGAATTCCTTTTAGTACATTTTTTTACATGATTTATCAAGTCTTAGAGTAGTCCTGCAAATATGAGATCTGCTACTCTCTTAGCAATGTTTGTGACAGCATCAGAAGAACAAATCATTTATTTCTTACAATTTTCTTTAAGTTGTTGGCTGGGAGACTGCATAAGCAATGGATGAGGACATTTGGCATATCTAATATTATTCAGCATGAATTTTTCAATATATTTCATATTTGAAGGAATAGACTTGTATCCTCAGAGGAAGTTTTGTTTTAACCCACATTTGGTGCAAAATGACATACATAGTATGATAGTAGATGATAAGTCTGAGCATCATTGACATTTATTTTTGTAACATATTTTTTGTTTTTTAATGTCTATTTATTACTTCAGGTTACATCTCCAACACAGTATCCTCTTTCCACCCCTCCTAGTCCCGCCCTCCCACTCTCTAACCCCATCCCTTCCATCACACTCCTCTGGAGTGGAGTGTCCCTACATAATATTCCCCGACCCAGTTCAGCAGTCATATGAGGATCAAGAGCCTCCTCATACACTGAGGGCCTACAAGGCAGCACCACTAGGGCAAAGTGTCTCATTGACAGGTAACAAAGTCTATGTTCCTGTTTCCTTTGGTGCATTCGTTGTAGTATAGTTATACTGTACTCTATGGCTAAAATCCGATTATAAGTGAATAGATGCCATGTGCATCCTTCTGAGTCTGGGTTAGCTCACTCAGGATGAGCTTCTCTAATTCCATCCATTTGTCTACAACTTGTATGATTTTGTTGTTTCTGATAGCTAAGTAGTATTCCATTGTGTAGATGTACCACAGTATTTTTTATCTATTCCTCGGATGAGGGACATCTAGGTTGTTTCCAGTTTCTAGCTATTACAAATAGAGCTGCTATGAACATAGATGAGGAAACGTCCTTGAGGTTTGGTGAGGAATCATTTGGATGTATACCCAGAAGTGTATGGCTGGGTCTTGAGGTAGAGCTATTCCAAGTTTTGTAAGATATAGCCAGACTGACCTCCATAGTGGTTGTACAAGCTTGTACTCCCACCAGCAATTGAGGAGTGTTCCCCTTTCTCCACAACCCTGCCAGCATGTGCTGTCATTTGAGGTTTTGATCCTAGCCATTCCCCATTTTTTGATTGGATTATTTGGTTTCTTGGCATTTAATTTCTTGAGTTCTTTGTAAATTCTGGATGTTAGCCCTCTGTCAGAAGTGGGATTGGTGAAGATTTTCTCCCAATCTGTAGGCTGCCGTTTTGTTCTAATGACAGTGTCTTTTGCCTTACAGAAGCTTTTCAGTTTCATGATGTCCCACGTATTGAATGATGGTCTTAGAGCCTGACCTGTTGGTGTTCTGTTCAGGAAGTTGTTACCTGTGCTGATGAGCTCAACGGTTTTCTCCACTTTCTCTTCTAATAGATTTATTGTGTCTGGCCTTATGTTAAGGTCTTTGATCCACTTGGATTTAAGTTTTGTGCAAGGTGATTTTATACAAGAAAAAGTCATTGATTTCAACATTATTGCTAGATTCATCTTAAAGAAAGGTTACTGAACACTTATCCAAAAGACATCATATATTATAGGTATTTCATTTGATTCAGATAGAGTTTAAGGTACTATGGGTATGGTAAGCATGGATGTAACTTTTAAACGAACAGAGAAAAGAAGGGGTTGTCTGCTTGGATGGAATCCAGAATTGCTATGAAAATACACTTCTGGGAGTGGCTCTGAAAATCATCCTTGAAAGGTTTTAACAGAATAAGGAAGACCACTGAATTTGGGTGAAAATGCCTCATGGACAGGAGTCATGGATGGAATAATAGATGTAAAATGAGTTGAATTCCAATACTCATGTCTCTCTGCCTCCTGACCACAGACACAACACAACAGTCTGCCTCACATTTCCACAGCCATGATTCTCCCAGCATTGTAGATTGTACTCTGTAACTATAAGCCTAAAATTAACCTTTCCTACATTGTTTTTTAAAGGTATTTTTATCATAACAAGATGAAAAGTAACAATTATAGAAGTTCTGTTCAGATGACTGAAAGCAATACAGTTAAGTAATTCTAGAAGTTTTAAAATAAGAGAATCCTAATTTCTATCTCGGCACATTTATCTTTTGAGTAAAGAAGGGCTATCGATTCTTGTTTTTTGATTTAATTATACCTACCCACCTTGGTGAAAGAGTCTATCATCTGTAGGAATTCTTTGGTGCAATTTTGGGGTCACTTACTTATACTATCATATTGCTGCAAATAGGGATAATTTGACGTCTTCCTTTCCGATTTGTATCCCCTTTATCTCCATTAGTTGTCTTATTGCTCTGGCTAGAACGTCATATACTATTTTGAAGAGGTTTCGCGAGAGTGGGCATCCTTGCCTTGTCCCCGACTTAGTGGAACTGCATGTATGTCTCCTGTGAAAGAAGAAGCTCTTAGATCTCATGTGACTAATGAACTGAGGGGGGTTGGTATATGGAGGCACCCCACACCGGAGAGACAGGGTGGTTGGGAGAGGGAGTAGACGGTGGGAGGGTGGGACCGGGAGGGGGTTGAGGGAGGGAGCGGTAATGGATACATAACTTGAAGTAATAAATGTTTAAAAAAAGTAAGAGAATCCTTGGCACACTCTAGTGTTCAATAATGGAATACTTATATTTGATACCTTTATTCTTCTTGATGATCTGTACTTTGTTCATAACCAGTACTCAAATTCTTTTTTGCCTTTCAGGTATTATAGAAAGATTATATTATCCATGTTTCTTTCAAAGTTAAGCAGTGTCAGGTGACTTCCTGTAACTCTTGCATTTGAACAAAATTTATGTATGTGGTATATGTGTGTGTGTGTTTATTTCTTGAGACAGAGAGAGAGAGAGATTGATTTAAGGAGGAAGCTTGAACTGCTATTGAGAAACTATGTAGCAGTCTTCCCTTTATACTCCATTGAGAGTGAGAGCAAGTATGAGATAGTATCTACTTTCTTTCTGAAAGGAAACATTGAATAGAAAATATTTCTAACTTATATAGGGTAAAAGAAGAAAAAATACATTTTTTTATGTATTAAGTGAATAAGCTGACAGTGGTAGTCAACCTGCAAGATCACCTGATTCCTGGCCTCTGATATGTGTGTGTTCATAATTCCTACAAAAATTATCATTTGGGGTTACATTAGTTAAAATTCATTTGAGAATTATATAATATTTTACATTCTTTCATATTAAATATTGGTTAGTATTTTATATTTTATTATACTACACAAATAACCTTGAAGCATTTAGATTGCTAGTGGTATCAGAAGTTATATTACAAAGGAAGTTACAAAACAATTAGGGATAATAAGCCTGGAGAAAATGTTTAAGGATGTGTTGACTGATGATGTAAAACCTCAACAAGCTGGACTGAGAAGATAAAATGAGTAGATTTGGAATGTTGCTCAATTGTAAAGTGTATATTTATGATACAGAAAACTAGACTCAATCCCCAGCAGTCTATCTTCCTGACTATCCCTATCCCATATCCCAGCACATAAAGGAGAAAAGGGGACATTGAAATATGTTTCCTATTTGTTATAGAAGGTAAGTAGACAAATCAGGAGTACTTGTCAAAATATAAATTCAGACTAAAGATAAATAATTATCCCACCAATTACATGGAATTCAAAACATACAGCATCTTTTGCATCCTTGGCTTCTTTACGTCAGAGTTTCAATTAAGGAAAATTCTGCATGACATTGACTCATAGAAACATTAACCTATACCTGGAGGTTAAATGTGTGCACTAAACCTATATAAGCAGGTTGCATCCTTCACTAGACAGGTAATTTGTTTTTTTAAGACTTATTTATTCATTATGTATACAATTCTGCCTGCATGTATTCCTGAATGACAGAAGATGGTGCCAGATCTCACTCTAGATGATTATTAGCCACCATGTGGTTTCTGGGAATTGAACTCAGGACCTCTGGAAGAGCAGCCAGTGCTCTTAACCTCTGAGCCATCCCTCCAGCCTGGTAACTTTTTTAATTAAACATTTTAAGTATTATTTTACTTGTATATGTTTTGCCTGCATGTATATTTGTCACCACATGTGTTCAGGGCCCAATGACGCCAGGTGACAGGAACAGATTCCTTGGAACTGGAGTTTAATACTGGAATTATGTGAGCATCCATTTTGGTGCTGGAAATCAAACCCTTGTCCTCTGGAAAAGAAACAAAGTGAGTGCTCCTAATCACTGAGCCATCTCTCTAGCTTCTAGACAGATAATCTTGAGCAAATTAATTGACTTTCTAGAGCTAAATTCATGTATAAAACAAGGCACTGCTAATGATAATTACTTGAATTTCTGCTTTGGTTTTATTGTGGAAAATACTTGAACGAAATTCTAAAGGCCACGAGTAGCTGACAGAATACAAGTCATTTAGACATCTTGACTGTGTTGTTATACACGGTCCTAGGGAATGTGTAGGCTACATATTGAATAATGGAATTAAGTTGCTATAGCTCCTCTGACACTGACTCTTTTATTTCTGGTACTAGAGTTATGTGAGTTAGAAGAATACATATGTGTATATATGTTTTGTGGTGTTGTATTTCTTTTTTTATGTATTTAAAGTGTAAGACTGTGCAGTGCCTATATCATTATCAAGTATCACCCTCTCTTGCTCTGCACCTTAGAGCTGTTTCATTTTTAATTTTTTAATTTTTGACATTGTAATATGATTACACCAGTTTCCCCTTCTCTTTTCTCCCTTCACATACTTCTATATACACCTCCTTGCTCTCTTTCAAACTCATGGCCTTTTTTAAATGTTAATTGTTATGTGCATATAAGAAGAACCTACAAACACCACTTACTAAACCAGCATCATGCCCAATAACAATCAAACATTTTCCTTTATACTCACAGATAAGTGTGGTCTGTACCACCCAATAAGGAAACTTCTTTTTGCAACAGATAGAGAGCATCACAGACAACAACCAATCAACATGAAAAGTTGTAGAGCCTGTCCTAATGCATACATCTGGAAAACAAGCCGATTAGTTTTTGAAACAGGATTTCTCACTGACCCTGGAGCTCACTGTTGTGCCTAGGCTTGCTCGTCCCCAGTAACTCAGGATCCCCTATCTCCACGCTGCAGAAATTTCCAGACACTCACTCTGTGACCAACTAAAAACCCAAATTAAGGTTTCCATGTTTCCACAGCCAATACTTCAGCTTTTTAAATACATGTTTTGTTTTTAAATCAAATAGCATCCACTTTACTTTTATTTTTAAATTTATTTATTTATTCAAGTTACCTTCCTATAGCACCTCTTCCCTCCACCCCACCCTTTCCTGCTCTCCCACCCTCTTCCCCTCTCTCTCCTCTCCTCCTCCAATGAGGGAAGCCCCACTACATATCAACACACATCCCTTCATCAATCACATGAGGGCTAAGAGCTTCCTCTTGTACTGGAGCCTGACATGGCAGCCCAGTTAGGGTAAGGTGTTCCATTAACAGGCAACAGAGTCCATGTCAGAGACAGCTACCCAGACTCCACTTGCTAAGGGATTTGCATGAAGACAAAGCTATTTATCATCTATATATGAGTAGGGGACTGAGTCCGGTAGTCTGGTCTATATATGCATTTTTTTTTTTTTTTTTGGTGGTGGGGGTGGGGGAGGGTGGGGTGGTGTTTCAATCTCTGTAAGCCTTCAGAGGCTTAGGTTGGTTGGTTGTGTTGATTTTCCTGTTCAGTTCTCTCCAGATGCCTCTGTTCCTCCTTCCTCTCTTATACAGGACTCCCAGAGCTCCACATAATGTTTGGATGTGCACGTCAGCATCTGTTTCAATCCACTGCTAAGTGGGGTCTCTTGTAGGATAAACAGGTGCCTGTTTCTTTGGGTCTATGGCTTGTAGGATGGTTAGCCTGTACTATTTGGTTAATATCCAATTTAAGTGAAGTACAGACCATGTGTATCTTTCTGTGTCTGGGTTAGCTTAATCAGGAATTGCTTTTCTAGAGTCATCCACTTGGTTGCAAATTGCATGTTTAGTGTGTCCAGTTTTATGTTCAGGTCTTTGATGCACTTAGACGTGAGTTTTCTTCAGGGTGATAAATATGCGTCTATTTGCATTCTTCTGCCTGTTGACATCCAGTTTGAGCAGCACCATTTGTTGCAATTGCTTTCCTTTTTCCATTGTACAGTTTTGCTTTTTTTTTTTTTGTCAAATATCAAGTGACAGTAGGTGTGTGGGTTTATTTATGGATCTTAGATTCGATTCCATGGGTCAACTTGTCTGTTTCTATTCCATTTTCATGCTATTTTTTATTACTATTTCTCTGTAGTATAGCTCAAAAATAGGGATGGTGATACCTATAGATATTCTTTTATTGTACATGATGGATTTAGCTATTCTGTGTTTTCTGTTTTCCTATGTGATATTGAAAATTGTTCTTTCAAGGTCTGTAAAGAATTATGTTGTATTTTGATAGGAATTGCATTGAATCTTCATATTGCTTTTGGTAGGATGGCCATTTTTACTATGTTGATCCTACCTATCCATGAGCATGGGAGATCATTCCATCATCTGACATCTTCTTCAGTTTCTTTCTTGAGGGACTTGAAGTTCTTGTCATACAGATCTTTCACTTGCTCAGTTATAGTTAACCCCAGGTATTTTACATTATTTGTGAATATTGCAAAGTGTGTTGTTTCCCTGATTTCTTTCTCAGCCCATTTATCATTTGTATAAAGAAAGGCTACTGACTTTTATAGAACTAATTTTGTATAGAGCCACATTGCTTAAGGTGCTTTTCTGCTCTAGGAATCTAATGGTAGAATTGGGGGGGGGGAGTTCACTTATGTATAGTATCATATCATCTGCAAAGAGGGAAACTTTGACTTCTTCCTTTCCAGTTGTACTTCATTGATCTCCTTCAGTTGTCTTATTACTCTTGCTAGAACTTCAAGTACTATGTTGAAGAGACATGGAGAAAGTGGGCAGCCTTGCCTTGTCGCTGATATTAATGGAAATGCTTTAAGTTTCTCTCCATTTAATTTGATATAGGCTACCTGTTTTCTGTATATTGTCTTTATTATGTTTAGTTATGATCCTTGTATGCCTGATCTCTCCAAGACTTTTAGCATAAAGGAGTGTCGGACTTTGTCGAACACTTTTTTTGGCATTCATGTGGTTTTCTTCTTTCATCTTATTCATGTAGTGGATTACATTGATACATTTTCATATACTAAACCACTCCGGCATCCCTTGGATGAAGCCTACTTGATCATGCTGTATGATAATATCGATGTGTTCTTCTATTTGGTTTGCAAGTATTTTATTGATTATTTTTGTATTAATGTTCATAAGGGAAATTGGTCTGAAATTCCCTTTCTCTGTTGGGTCTTTGTGTGGCTTGGTTATCAGGGTGAGTGTGACCACATAGAATGAGTTAGTCAGTGTTCCTTCTGCTTCTATTTTGTCAAAAAGTTTGAGAAATATTGGTATTAACTTTTCTTTGAAAGTCTGTAGAATTCTGTGTTGAAACCATCTGGCCCTGGACTTTCTATTTTTTATTTTTTAGAGACTTTTATTGACTGATTTTTATATCTTAAGGTGTTATAGGACTTGAATTGTTTACCTGATCTTGATTTAACCTTGGTATGTGGAATATGCCAAGAAAATTGTCCAGTTTGCTTAGGTTTTCCAATTTTGTGGAGTACAAACCTGTGTTCAGGTTTTTGAAGTAAAACCCAAAGATTCTTTGGATTTCCTCGATGTCTGTCGTTATTTCCCCCTTTTCATTTCTGATTTTGTTGATTTGGGTAATTTCCCTCTGCCTTTTAGTGAATTTGGCTAAGAGTTTGTCTATTTTGTTGATTTTCTCAAAGAACCAGCTCTTGGTTTTGTCAGTTCTTTGAACTGTTCTCATTGTTTCTAAGTTATTGATTTCAGCCCTGAGTTTGATGATTTCCTGCTGTCTGCTCCTCTTGGGAATGTTTGCTTCATTTTTTTCCTAGGGTACTCAGTTATGCTGTTAAGTTGCTAATATGAGCTGTCTCCAATTTCTTTTTGTCTTATTGCTCTAGCTAGAACTTCAAGTAAATGTTGAAGAGATATGGGAAGAATGGGCATCCTTGCCTTGCTGTGTCCTTGATTGTAGAGGAAAACTTTCCTCTTAGCACTGGTCTTATTGTGTTCCATAAGTTTGGGTATGTTGTGCCTTCATTTTCATTGAATTTTAGTAAAGCTTTGATTTCTTTTTTTTATTTTTTATTTTTTTAGTAATTTATTTTTTATTTCTTCAAGTTCCATCTCAATCACACTCCCCTCCCTACTCCCCCCTCCAGTCCCACCCTTCCACCCTCCTCCCCCTCAACCCCCCATCCTCTTCCCTTCTTCTTTTTTTTTTAGATTAAGGTATTTCTTTTTTCCCCCCAACAGCTCTCCTTTTCAGTCCAAAAAATGGTTCTTTTTCTTATAACTATAAATACAATACAAAACAACAGAAATAAATAGGCCACAATTATAAGAGTTATATGGCTTAGCATACATTCCCAATGTCCAGTCCATATGTATTTGGCACCTGACTTTAACATTCTACTATCTAACCATCTCCATGTGTTTAAAGTTCTATATCTAACTCAGTTTTCATACTAACTTTTGTTCCATGACATATTGAGTAGAGAATTGTTCAGTTTCCATGAATGTGTAGGCTTTTTGTTATTTCTGTTCTTGTTGAAGCCCAGTTTTAACCCATGGTGATCCGTTAATCTATAACGGGTTATTTCAATTTTCTTGTATAAGTTTGAGGCTTGCTATGTGTCTAAGGATATGGTCAGTTTTGGAGAAGGTTCCATGAGGTGCAGAGAAGAAGGTATATTATTTCATGTTTGGGTGAAATGTTCTATAAATATCTGTTAGATCTATTTGATTCATGACCTCTGTTAGTTTCATAATAATGCTTGGTTTCTGTTTCAATGACCTGTCCATTTGTTTGAATGGGGTTGAAGTCTCTCACTATTAATGTGTGGGGATCAATGTGTGGTTTAAGCTTTAGTAGTGGTTCATTGAAAAATGTGGGTGCCCTTCTCTTTGGGGCATAGATGTTCAGTTTTGAGATATAATCTTCATGAATTTTTTCTTTGATGAGTATATAATCTCCTTCCTTATATTTTTTTGATTAATTTTGGTTGAAAGTCTATTTTATTTGACATTAAAATATCTACTCCAGCTTACTTCTAGGGTACATTTGCTTGGACACCTTTTTAAAACCCTTTACTCTGAGATAAAGTCTATCTTTTTTGGTCAGGTGTGGTTTTTGTTTGTTTGTTTGTATGCTACAGAATGATGGGTCCTGTTTATGAATCTTTTCTGTTAGCCTGTGTCTTGGGGAGTTGTATACACTGATGCTGATAGATACTAATGAGCATTAATTATTATTTCCTGTTATTTTTGTGTAGGTGGTGGTAGTAGTGGGCTTGTGTATTTTTTTTTTCTTTTGGTGTTGCTGCAATGGGGTTATTTATTTCCTGTGTTTTATTGGGTGTAGTTGTCCTCTCTGGGATGAAGCTTTCCTTTTAGGATCTTCTGTAGGGCTATATTTGTGGATAGATATTCTTTAAATAAGGTTATGTCCGGAAAACCTTGTTTTCTTCCTCTATGGTTATTGAATGTTTTTCTGGGTTTAGTAGTCTGAGTTGGCATCTGTGGTCTCTTAAGGGTTTGTAAGACATCTGCCCAGGCCCTTCTGGCTTTGAGATTTTCTAAAGAGAAGTCTGTTGGGGTAGTGTTAAGCATTCTAAATGTTAATTAATTGGTCCTGTTTGCTGTCTGTTTCTTACATTGATTGTGATTGGTTAAATAAAATGCTGAGGCCTGAGATTGGGCAAAGACAGAGAAAGGTGGGACTTCCTGGGATTAGAACAGGAAGCCTGTACCTTAGACAGAGGATTAATTCATTCCAGTTAGCAGCAGGAAGAAGAAGGAATTCCAGCCAGGAGCAGCAGGAAGGAAGCACACACCATGGTTTAGAAAGAAGAACCTCATTCCACATGGCCAGGAATATCTGCATATCATGGTGAATGGCAGTCCAAGGGGACGCATGTATGTATGGGTTCATATTTGGGTAACAGACTTAAGAGCTAGCTTAGATGGGCTAGGTTTGCACAATTCAGGCCAAGGCTTGTTAAAAATCCATATGGTGTCTGTGTGCTCATTTTTAATGTCTGCTTAAAGATTAAAGGCTGCCAAACAAATTAACAATAATCTAAATACAGGTTAAATACCTTAATTAGTCATATTTTTTTTACATAAGTCAGGTGTGATTCTTATGGGTCTTTCTTTATTTGTTACTTGGCCTTTTTCTCTGGCAGCATTTAATATTCTTTCTTTGTTCCATACATTTAGTGTTTCAATTATTATGTGGTGCGAGAAATTTCTTTTCTGGTATAATCTATTTGGTGTTCTGTAAGCCTTCTGAATGTTTATAGGCATCCCTTTCTTTAGGTTTGGGGATTTTTCTTCTATGGTTTTGCTAAAAATATTTTCTGGTCCTTGAAGTAGGGAGTCTTCTCTTTCTTCTATTCCTATTATTCTTATGTTTCTCCTTTTCATTTATTCCCTGTTTTTTTTTTTTTTTTTTTTTTGGATGTTCTGGGTGAGGAATTTTTTTCTCATTTTATTTGGCTGATGTACTGATTTCTTTGATTGAATATTCCACACCTGAGATTCTGTCTTCCATCTCTTATACCCTGTTGGTGATGCTTGTATCTGTAGTTCCTGTTTTCTTTCCTAGGTTTTCCATCTTCAGAATTGTCTCTGCTTCTGTTTTCATTATTGCTTCTGTTTCCATTTTCAGGCCTTGAACCATTTTATTAATTTCCTTTTCCAGTCTGATTGGAAAGGAAGTAAGTATGAAAGGCTTTTTCCTTTTTTTTTTCCTCCTGTTTGTTTACATGGATTTCTTTAATGCATTTCTCTAATACTTTTATCTATTGGACTGTGATTTCCTTAAATTCTTTAAGAGGTTTATTTTCTTCTTTAAAGACTGCTATCATTTCCATAAGTATAGATTTATCATCATTGTCTTGTGTTTCAGCTGTGTTAAGATGGTCAGGTCTTATTGTATTAGGATAGTTACGTTTTATTGGTGTCATATTTCTCTGGTTTTTGTCATTTTGTTCTTTCCCTGGCCTTTATTCATCTGACTTTTTGTTGTTGGCTGATTTTTCCTGGTGCCCACAGGGCTTGGTCACAAAGAAAGAGCTTTGTTGTGGATGTTGTATGATTATGGATGTATGGAGCATTGTGTTGGAGGCTGGTTCTGAGTGAGTTATCTAAATCACCCTTTCTATCTGTGTCCCAACTGGGCTCTCACACCAGGGATTGGAGTAGGATGTGGTTCTATAACCTGTAGGATTCTGAGATCTGACCAGTCTTCTTAGTAAGACCCATGGGTCTGTAGACTAAAGAATATAGCCAGTGAGATTTCCTCTCTATGTGCACAGGCCTGAGTCTGAATGTTCCTGTAGCCTGGTTGTGTGATCAGTGGGAGATGATGGCTCCTGCAGTTGCCCAGGACTCACAGATGCAGCCTGAACTGTTCACGCAGCAGCACAGTGACCCAGGGCATTGGCTTGGGACTGGCCCAGTGTGTCATAGCCTGACCTGCTACTGGTACAGCCTGGATGCCCAGCCCAAGGGTGTGGGCACTTGCAAGGGAGAACAGTGTAGAAATAATTAACTAAGTTATTAACATGGATTTAAATTATCCTTAATTGATCAGCAGTGTTAATCTTTAATCGACCATTATAAATAAACACACAGAGACACCTGATGGATTTTAACAAGCCTTGGCCTGGATTGTGCAATCTTAGCCCATCTAAGCTAGCCCTTAATTCTGTTCACCAAATAAGACCCCATATGTACATACATCCTCTTACACTGTTATTCTCCATGTTATGATGATGTTCCAAGCCATGTGGAATGATCTTCATCTACCCCATCATGTGTCTCTTCTTCTTGTTCCTGGCTTCTTTTTCATTTGGAGGCTTGTTCTACCCATGAATCTCTCTGCTTCAGAAACCTGAGCACCTTAGTCCTGCCCACCTTTGTCTTTGCCCAATCTGAGGCCTCAACATTCATTTAACCAATCAGATTAATGGTTATCAAGAAAGGTAGCATAGCTTCACTCTGTGTACAGCAAAAAGGCTTCTGGGAGCAGGTTAGTTAACATTTAGAATGCATAACATCACCCCATCAGAACAGAGATGGAGTCCATGTCCCCCTGTCATCAGTGTTTTGACTCAGAACAGTTCTGCTGAAACTTACCTCAACCTCCCACTGATCTGATTCTGTGGGAGCTGGTTGCCACCATGTTGGAATCCCCGAAAAGAATCTCCAACTGATCTTACAATTATCGTGGACATGCTGGTCCTCTCATGGGGGCAGAATTGACTGTGTGAAAGATGGGGACTCAGGAAGCTAGGGAGGGCCTTTGTCCAGTGGTTGAGACTATGAGCTGGGGTCCTGTTGTCCTCAGACCCCAAAGTTCCTACTGAAATAGAGAACAGGGCTCATCTTCCTATGGCTGTCCATTCCTGGTGTCTATGTGCCTGGTAAGGGGACTTGGTTAGCCCCAGATGCTGCCAAGTGAATCCAAATGAGGTTCGTGTCTCTCAAACAGCTGCGCAGCATCAATATGGCAGTGAGGTGACTGAGCTGGTTTTCCCGCCACTCATACTGTGCTTGCACTGTTCCTGGCCATCTTGATATCTTACTTGACTTTTAAATATTGTGATATTTTTAGATAACCTACCCAGACATCTTAATCTCAACCTAAACCCTGCAATTGTTAACTTGATCTCATTTCCCTATTGTACTATGGGATAGCAACATTTGTGACATAACTGAAAAGATTTGCAGATGTGATTAAAATCTCAGAGATGGCCAAGAATGTTAAAAGCAATGAATCTGACTACTGCAGGGAGAGGTAAAATTAAAAACAACAAATTCTTGTCCTTGCCTGTACATGGGAAAGGGGTACATGAAAAATCTTATGCCAGGGAACTGTGAATAAGTAGGTACTAAGTTCCAGCTTCTTGGACACAGTGTCACAGCTCTCAAGATAGGATCAGATAGCCGAACATGAGGAGTTTGCAATAAAGGTTGGCCATAGCAACAGGCTTAATTCAAAACTAAATGCAAATACAGGATGGTAACATTCTCCTAAAAGATCAAGATGCAGAGGCAGAGGAAGATATCTGTGAATTTAAGGCTAGCCTGGTCTATATAGCAAGTTCCAGTCCAGCCAGCTCTACAAAGTGAGAATCTGTCTCAAAAAAAAAGCGCGCGCACACACAACAAAAAACACAAACAAAAACAAACAAACAAACAGCCCAAATAAACCAAAACCATAATTATCCAGTAAATTTGTGGTGGTTATTACATTCCTGTGTGGAATGACACAGCTTCATTGCAGCTTTGGCTCTCAGTGAGTCTAAGCAATTTGTACTGGGCTTGGATCAACGTCTCAGAACGCCAAGAAATGCTGCTTGAATCTGAATGACCTTGAATCAGATCAGAGGCTATTCCACATGATGAATTACAGTGTTTCATACAAAATTTTCTGTTCAACATAATCTGATGGTTTAATTATAGAAAATGATGAATTTTAATAATTTAATATTGTTCCTCAGTCTTAATGTGTCTGAAATGTACTATATTAAGATATTTCATTTTAAAATTCCTTTTTTGGTTTTCAATTTTAGTTTCATGGAAAACAGAATAAATTTAGCTTGAAATTAAGATAAAACTTTTAATAATATCTGAATAATCTTAAACAAATTCCTGCCATTTTGTGTTATGTATTTACATGAAAAGGCACTCAGCATTGATGATTATAAAATCAAAATAACAACTAATTCTAAGAAACACTGAAGGTACTGTATGGCCAGAAATGTCACACATTCAGCCAAGATTTCATTCTTTATGTAAAATAAATGAGAATCTCATTTAGTATATAAATTTGTTTTTATCTTTATTAAATTGTAAAATTATATGTGATAAAAAAGATATTGTTCTAAAATCAGTCTTGGTAACTTATAATCAGAAAATTTTTACTTGTTTACATTAAAATTTTATTTTCTTAGTTCATGTGTATGGGTGTTTTTCATGTATGCATATCTTGTGGGAGATGTGTGTGTGGCTGGTGCCCATGGAAGCCAAAAGAGGGCACCACATACCTTGGAAATGGTGTTAGGATTGTTATGAACTATGACATGGGTACTGGAAATGGATTCTGGGTCCTTTGGAACAGTAGTAAGGGGTGTTAACTGCAGAACAATTTCTCCAGACTTAGTGTACATATTTTTAAAATATTTATTTATTACTTTAAGTTACATCTCCACCATAGTACCCTCTTTTCACCCCTCCCGGTTCCACCTTCCCACCCTCTCCTCCCTCTCCCACCCATCCCATTCCTCTGATGTGAAGTGTTCCTACATATCATCTGTTCTTAGTTCAACAGTCATATGAGGGCTAAGAGCTTCCTCTTGTACTGGGGGCCTACATGGCTGTACCCCTAGGGCAAATTGTCTCATTAATAGGTAACAAAGCTTATGTTCCTAATCTTTTTGGTGTGTTGGTTGTAGAATAGTTATCCTGTACTATATGGCTAAAATTCAATTATAAGTGGGCAGATGCCATGTGCATCTTTCTGAGTCTGGGTTAGCTCACTCAGGATAAGCTTTTCTAATTCCATCCATTTGGCTGCAAATTGCATGATTTCCTTGTTGCTGATAGCTGAGTAGTATTCCATTGTGTAAATGTACCACAATTTTTTATCCATTCATCAGTTAAGGGACATCTGGGCTGTTTCCAGTTTCTAGATATTATGAACATAGATGAGGATGTATCCTTGTGTTTTGGTGAGCAATCATTGGATGTATACCCAAAAGTGGTATGGCTGGGTCTTGAAGTAGAGCTGTTCCAATTTTTCTAAGATATCACCAGACTGATTTCCATAGTGGTTGTAAAAGCTTGCATTCCCACCAACAAAGGAGGAGTGTTCCCCTTTCTCCACAACCTTGCCAGCATGTGCTGTCATTTGAGATTTTGATCTTAGCCATTCTGACAGGCGTGAGATGGAATCTCAGAGTTGTCTTGTGTTGCATTTTTCTGAGTATTTCCTCAAATGTCTCACTGCCATTAGAGATTCCTCCTTTGTGAATTCTCGGTTAGCTCTGTTTCTCATTTTTGATTGGATTATTTGGTTTCTTTGTGTTTAATTCCTGAGTAAATATTTTTAATAGCTTAATGTTTTGGATTATGTAAAATTTTCTTGAATGATATGGGTCAGGAGTGGAAAATGTTCAGAATATCTGTCATAGATGAGACTTGACAATGGCTAGGGAAAGGAGATGCCATTCTTATGACCACAGAAAACCAAACTTTCGTAACAATCTGGATATTCCTTAAAGTGGGTGGGCCCCAGATCCTTCCTGTGATCACAGACAGCTGACATCTGGAGACTGAGACCCTGCACCAAACTGAGTTTAGCCAATCTACTCCTGTTATTCATATGCAAATATCTCACAAGAAACCATCAGAAAAGCATGGTGATAAGTGAATATTGTTTCAAGCATTTTAATATTTTGTGATTTGTCATGAAGCTGTGAAAAAAGCAACTTGTGAAGTTCCTAAAAGGAGATGTAAAGGTTGAGCTGATTTGGAAAGAGCCATTTTCTGTAGTACAAATGTTAACTGGACCACTTATTTTTCCAAATGTGTGTGAAGAGCTGATGAAAAGGGCCATGTAATGCACTGAAGACATCTAATTAGATAGAAGTGGAAATCACCATTCAATTGAAACACTTTTTCCTGAATCAAGAGTGATTCACCAACTGAAAAGACCTTGACCTTCTTGACTAAAGAATGCTGAATTACTTGTTACAAGATTTATTTCCTTGTGGAAACCAAATCCATGTCTTTCAAATGTAGACTGCTATTCTTAAAATCATAATTATAGTCACTTGTGAATCTTAAATTTGAGGTATTTTTTTTGAATATTCCCTATTGTAAATAAAACTACTAGTTGCAGTTTTATAGATGAAGTAGTAATTTTCATTTAGAATTCTAGACAAAAATAGCTATGTAAGATTCTATTTCTAATTTAATTGACCCTTATACTAAATGGACTTAAAATGAAAAAAAAAGAAGTATTAAAGTCATAATTACAAACCTTTGAGTCATGTCCTTCAAGGTCAAAGTTCTATGTTATAACATAGGTGCACTGAATTTTATTTAACTTATGTTATAATGAGCTATGACAACAAAACTGGGTGCCTTATACTAGAAAAAAAATATATATGTAGTAAAATCTAATTATACAACTAATTTTTCATGGAAACCAATACTTACAAGTATAAATTCATTTGCCTAAAATTATACCATGTAAGTTTTAAATATTAAATTACAGTGTGTCAACTCAACCTTATTTCTTTCATGCAATTTTATATCTCTGTGAAACAGGTTTTGTGATATTTACTATTCACTTTGTTCTTCTCATACAGTGGTAACTGTCTTTGTTCTTAAGCAAAGTCTTTTGGCAACATGTAGCCTATCATAGAAGTTATGGTCATGCCACTGTCCAAACAGTGTTAAGTCTATCACAGAGCTCAGGAGATGGGAATTATGTGCCAAGCATGCCTTCTGATATGCTATGGATGCAAAACTGGGTACCAGAATAATATATCGGTTTTCTCTAAAAGTGACATTCAGCTAATTTCAAACTGCAAACTTCCATATATTCATAAGGAAGATTAAAAGGTAAAAGTTATTAGACATTTGTTTTTCAACAGCTTGCCAGAAATGTCATCATAAAAACAGAACAGAACAAAAGTGGATTGAATAGAACTATGATAATAAAAGTAACCAGTAAAAGATCAGAAGAGAGGGGTAGAAGTCCTGAATATTTTAGAAATTCTTCACTTTCAATCTTTCATGAGAAAAGGAATAGTTAGAAAGATATAAATTTTGAAAAAAAAATACAGAAACCAATGTTATTTATTCCCAAACTCATGCATATCTGAATTTCTATCAGTAGAGAATTTGTAACAGCAACTGAGATCCATGAGCTAAACACTATGACATAGAATCTTACAAACAAAAAACAACATAAGTAGACAAAGCAAAGGAAAATGGAAATGTAATTTTTTTCTGAGTATATAAACAATTTTATGTCACAATATCCTTATATCCAAATGTTTTCATGTATTTAATTATCTGAGAAGAATTCTTTAGAAACAAACTTCAAATTTGTTTTTTAAATATATTTTTCTTTATTCTTTGAAAATTTCATACATTCTCATTAAATTTATCCCCCAGTGCCTTCTCTTCAACTCCTCCAGGAACACCCTTCACATACACCTCACTCTCTTCCAACTTCATATCCTCTCTCTCTCTCTGTCTCTCTGTCTCTCTCTGTCTCTCTCTGTCTCTCTGTCTCTGTCTCTCTCTCTGTCTCTCTCTCTCTATCTCTCTCCCTCTCCCTCCCTCCCTCTCTCTTTCTAACCACTGAGTTGAGTTGTTGTTCTTGGTATGTGGATGAGTTTAGGATCATCCACTGATGCATGGACAACATACCCTGGACCATATCCCGGAAGAAAAATGGCATTTCCTCTTCAGTAGATGTTAACCACCAACAGTTCCCCAGGTTTGGATGAGTCTTCCAGAACTTCTCTGCCACTTGTATTTGAATTGTGGCTGGCTTGGCTTGATTTTATGTGTGTCTTATGAATGCAGTCACAGCTGCTGTATGTTCATGTGTGCATTTATATTATTATATCTGGAAACTACTGTTTCCCAGCAGTCCATTGCAATCTCTGGCTCTCCCCTTCTTTCTACAACCTCTTCCATGACAATCTGGGGAAATAGATATGGATGTGATATCTCTTATTTTCTGTGCTTTAGCTAGTTGTTTGTCTTTGTGTTAAGCACAATCTACTACAAAAAGAAGCTTTGCTGGTTGGGACTGGAAACTACATTGATTATCAGTTGAAAGAGAAGAATTTAGGACAGGTTTGATATTTTGTCCACTGAATTTGAAAACTCCAAATGTATTTAAGTATTGTCTTAATTTTGTTTCCTGTTGTTGAATAAATGTACTGTGATATTTTATGTTTGTTATCAAATGATTCCTATACTAGTTGCATTTTGCCAGTAAGTTTGTGAAGCAGTTATCTTCAGGAACATTCTACAGGAATGTAAAACATAGTGGTAAAAACACTTTACCATATTCAAGAATGACATTAAACACTACCACACACAAAATACCCTGACAAAAGCAACCAAAGAGAAATATTTTATTTCGCTCATTCATCCACATTATAGTCTATCACTGTGGGGCCAGAACGGTGTCAGGAACGTGAAGCAGCTGACCATCAAGAGGGTATCCAGTCCATGAAATGGTGCTGTAATATTTCAGTATCCCACCTCAATTAACCCAATTAAGAAATCCTCTCATGGACATGTCTGAGGGCTAGTGTGATACAGAAAATTCCTCATTGAAACTTTTTTTCCAGGTAATTCTAGATTTTGTTAGTTTTGCAAAACTCACCATCACCACTATTATTATCTGAATAAACTACTACTTTAATTCCCTCCATCATATATAGTTACAACTTACTGTCATAGCAGACACCTCACCACTGCCAAGTTAACTTGATTTTCCTAGTGATCATATATCAGTATTGAATTTTTAACTATTCCCTCTGGTTTCCTGTACCTGACAATGATGAATTCTTATTGTGACTAAATGGTTACATATAAAAATAAAATAATCTCTTTTGAAAGGAGGAATAACATCTACAGAGATGTGTACAGAACTCCTAAAGTGAGACACAGCTGAAGTATGAATAAGACAATGAAAATACTATGTTATTTTAAGTTTGTTATCAAATGATTCCTATATTGTTTACATTTTACCAGTAAGTTCATTAAGCAGTTTTATTCAGGAAAATGCTACGGGAACAGAAAGGATAATGAAAGAAACCCTTTGCCATATTCAAGAAGAGCATCAAACATTATCACACACAATTTTATTTTTAAATTTTTGTTAAGTTTTGGAGTTATATAATTACTTCATTTTTCCCCTTTTCTTTTCTCTTTCTAAAACTGTCCATGCGCACTAACATCTCACCACTCGATTCTTTTCCAAATTTATGACCTCATCTTCTTTACTTATTTGTATGTACACACATATTCCTAAATACATGTATACAACTTCCTCAGCCTGTTGTATGTTATTTATGTGTATATGTTTTCAGGGCTTATCATTGTTATTAGATAACTAATTGCTATACTCAACCCTGGGAAAGATTCTTTGCCCTTCTCTCAGGATTTCTTCGTTGTTTATAACTCTTGGTCTAGGATTGAGGCCTCCTAAGCCTCACTTCCTAAGTCCATATTCATGTGGCTATTAGTGTCATCCTTGTTCACATCTTATTTAGGCAGTCATGTTAATGAAAGTTCATGGTTGTAGCTTAGGACATTTCTAGGAGACACAATCTCACCACAAATTCCCTGTTCTTTCAGCTCTTACCATCTTTTTGTCCCCATTTCTGCAATGATCCCTTGGCATTAGGTGTAGAAGTAGTGTGGTATATTTATATGTTGGCCTGGGCTCCACAATTCTGCATCCATTAACCATTTAGATGAATATTAACCTTCCCAAGTTTTAAAATGAGAGAGAAATATTTCATCACAGTTAAATAACTTCTTGACATTCAAATAATTTTGAAGCCAGGATACTAGAGTTGAACCCAGATTGGCCTGATCTGGACTAGTTTCTGTAAAACAGGACATTGATATAGAAACATATCTTCCCTTGCATGTGCTAAGCATTCCATCCAGAGAGCCTGGAGTGGATTTTTGAGAGCAAAGTATCTGCATAGAAAAAGAAGCCATTGACTCCTTTAAAAGATCTTGGTTTTGAAGTTAATGAGTTCCAGTGTCTGAAGGAAACAATTTCCCACAAGGTTACACAGGAGAGTCAGTGATTTTTGATGCTGCATGCTTAGTTGAGCCTCATGCCAGCACTCTTGGACCCAGCCTTGTAGTTTCATTTCATACTGACAAGGACAGATTCTGGAATCTGATTTCAAGTGGAGAATGGAGAAAAAAAAAAATGGGTGGTGATGAATTCTGACAGATAGTGGCCTCTGTCCTTCAACCATTTAAAGTAACTGTCTGCCTTCTTTTCTGAATAGAAATGTTTGTTTTTGTTGTTATAATAAATGGCAGTGATACAGCAGTGAAGATCTATAAAGTGTAATTATGATAAGAAGGCAAAGGAGGAGAAAATGGTACCTCAAAATAGAAGCAGTTCTGCACTGAGAAAAACAAACCAGAATGTGATATCCATAATTTACCATCTGATGGAATTGAAGTTCTAAGAAGTGAGAACCAGAATGCTTAAAAGAAACTATTTTTATCAGTATTGATGATAAATCAAAATATAGGTAATGGAATATAAAAACTGTAGGAATTATCTGAATTTGTGATTTTTAAAAATATAACATTTCAATCAGTCAGAATGACATTGGACAACAGTGGAATATTGTTTCTCACTGAAAGTTGAAAGCAAAG
This sequence comes from Lophiomys imhausi, assembly GCA_907164525.1. Taxonomy (NCBI): domain Eukaryota; kingdom Metazoa; phylum Chordata; class Mammalia; order Rodentia; family Muridae; genus Lophiomys; species Lophiomys imhausi. The sequence goes on along the minus strand of CAJQZJ010000753.1, from coordinate 3,994,637 downwards.
GTTGGGCTTCATGTAAATTAATACAATAAATCATCCCCAGAGTTTCTTTACCCATGTTTTCTCCCATCCAGATATTTGTCTAGTTTCCTTCATTGGATGAAAATTACTGTTAACAACAGTCATGCCCCGTTATTGAAAGAGAGTATGTCATTTCAATATTTCAAGAGAGACTGAGATGATTTTAGTCATATATAAAATCCCAAGCTAGTATGTCTTTTTAAACCTTTCCTCCTAGGACTGGAGATAAAATCTCTTTACCCTGAAGATTTTGTGCTCTAAAGTAGCAAATAGTCTATAATCCAACACCTGGATACTATTAGGGGATAAGAAAGACATATTTTTTCACAAATTATAGTTTGTGCTAAGTATATTACATTGAATGGTGTATCCTAGTGATCTAGTTTGCAAAGAAAATCTTACTCCATAGTATCCTTATTTAATGAACTTTTATTTTATATGTAGACACTGTGTGTAGGTATGAAAATAATTGACATACAAGGTAATCCAATGACTACTTTCAACTATCTCTTCTCAATAAATAAATTAGAACTCAGTGATTTAAGTTAGTAGGTATTAATTTTCTCTCATTTTTGTAGGTTACAATTTTGAGCAGCTTGGATGGCTGATACTTTATTCTGCTGTAATATAATGACTAAGTTAATTATTTTATGATGAGAACAGATTTATTTTGACTAACTCTTTTGGAAATTCTAGTACAAGACCAGATGAACCAACTGCTTTGGGATTCTATTGGTTGTTCTAGATGACAAGGAAATTGCTCAGCTCATGACCAGGAAACACAAAAGAAGAAGCTGGTTCTAGGCCCCTTTATTTCCCTTTGAGAACATATCTCTCGTCCTCTATAAACTTAGCAGAAATACCCATCTCATAAAGGTTCATTGTGATTATTGAACTTCCCCTTAGTACATACCAGAAAACCTGACTGATTTTAAAAGACATGGATGATATATATTGAGTGTAAATAACAGCACAGCAGTAGGCTTTGATCCATTGATCGGACTAGTATCCAGTTCAGGAAATCTCATCAAGACAGAGACACAGAGCGGCTCCACACAGATAGTGTGCAAACAGCTCCTCTGAGACTCAAGGCAGGTGAATCTTTAATTTGAATTTCTAGCTATTGCTCTGTGTTGCCTTGTTATATAGTACTGAAGGTTATAAAACTGCCGTGTCAGCAGATACCATAAAAATCAGTTTAATCCCTTTTATCCTTATACTAAGAGCACATGGAGCCTGCTTCTGAAGTAGGATGAATAATAAAGTTTTGAAAGACTAGGGGAATACTCAACAAGATGAAAGAATGTTTAAGGTGAAAAAGTAGGCAGGAAGAGGAGATGGAAACATTTAAAGTCCAGGAAAGGAAGAAAAAAAAACTTAAAGTATTTTCTAAGGTTTGCTATTATACTATCTTAATGTTAATAAAGAAACAATTAAATAAACACATAAATTCTTTTTGTCAACGGAATGAAAGAGAGTCATTGTCACTCAGTGTTAAATCTTCAGGTAATTTATAAAGCCCTTCCTACCTCACTAGATACTTGCCTTCTAATCCCCATACCTTTCTGATGCAGTCCTGATGATATGAAATAATGTTAATAAGCCCAAATCAACTCTTTTGTTAACAGTCACAAAACAGGAAAATATAGGACCCGAGTTACACATGATATCTATGACTCTACAAAGAATCAGAAAGTTGATTCACTTGCTTGACTCCATTCTTATACCCTTATCTTATATGCCCCACTTTTTCATTTAGTTCACCATAATTTAATAAGTGATTTATTGTAGTAGGTAAAATAATGGGTAAGAATTATTTCACTGCCTCTACAAAGAATTTTCCTGGGTTTAGACAGGTCATTTAACTCTTACATGCCAAAATATATTCCCTAGTGAAGTCACTACAAATGGTTGACTTTATGCCTGAGTTATTAATAACACTGAAAAAGAAAATGTGATATAAATTTTGAACCCTAATTTTAAAATACAGTAAAGGAAGGCAAATTTATCTTTATAAAGTTATTGCAGTATAGCTAAAGCACTTACATTAACTAACAGAATGTTATAAAACAGTATTTAGCTTTTCCCTATTCTTTTAATCCATTCTCATTCATTTTTAATAAAGTGAGAGAGAAGCCTGATAGGGGATTACTTCTTTGAGTTTCAACAAGGAGAATGGTTCATAAAACAAACAAACAAACAAACAAACAAACAAGCAAACAAAGACCACAAATCATGGAGTAAGCTGGTGGCTCTAGATTTTTCAGCACTGCAAACTGATTCCTTGGTGGAACATATTTTTATGAGATTCCAGAATTGTCATCCAGAAGGAATATAATCAAACATGGTGGTGTATTATAACAGCTTCTTAGGAGCCTCAGATCCTCAGGATGATTGTGGGTCTCAGGTCACATAATGACAGACTGCATCTGAAATGAGCAAGAAAGCAAACAAAATCAGTCCTGAACTATAGCATATTTTTTTTATCTGACTGTGATAAGAAATTTTACAAGTTGAACTGGAGAAAGCTTTAAATTCTGAGTATTCCTAAGGCATTGGTTCCCAGAATCTGTAGTACTAAGTTCCTTTGCTTGCTAACTGAGTGATTGAAATCCCTGGTCACAGGACTCTGGTAAAAGCAATGTCCTGGTACTCAGTGGTTTACATTTTACATGGTCACTTTAAATTTATATGTAGCCTACCCACAAAGCCAAGAAATATGTTAAAATCAATGTACTGGACGTTTTACAATAGGTGCAAAATTACTTCAAAAGTATACAGAGTTATATTTCAAATTTGAGTTGCATCTTAAACAAAACAAATATTTTGCAACCATTTCAGTTCATAAAGGCGCAAACATAAGCTTAGTTGTTTTTCTGATTATGGTTTTTTTCCACCTTTTACTCAACCCTGCTTACTTCACTCTGACTGTTTTCTATAAATACTTTAGTAAGGAAATACTCATTTTAAACCTAAGTTCAAAAAACAATTAAATAACACCAATAATTAACATTTTGATTACTTGAGAGCTCAATGTTTTCCTAACACTAAGGGGATTAACTTATTGAATCTTATATTAATTTTGGAAGCTGTAAGGTATACTTTCTTTGTTGGACAACTGGAAAAACTGGTCCACAGGGCTTGTTCACAACTTGAGGGTCTTCATTCAGATTTTACAAAAGGTACATTGAGGAGTCAGGATTTAAAATCAGGAAATCTCACTCCAAAGTTCTAGCCTCTAGCTTTATATAACTTCTCTTCAGAAACATGATAACTAAGAGTCAAAATTATTTATTCTTTTACATGTTTATTAAGCCAGGCATAAGACCTAATAGTGACAATTCTCAAAATATCCATTACTGAATGTTAACATGTGGAATAACTCAAAAACAATATCTTAGCTAAGAACTAGACCCTGGCCAGTTCCCAGGGGAGACAAACCATCTTCTTTCTTACATATCCATGACTTTGACTTAATTCAGATACCTTACTGTTACTAGAACCTCAGATTAAGACTGCAGTAATCTAAATTCCAACAGTCTTCCAATATGAAAGATCTGGGAAAGGAAATTTTATTAATAGAGGGCATGGATGGGGATGAAGAAAAGTAATAGTACAGATTAAGGACAGGTGGGAAATCAATGCATGCACGCATGACTGAGCAGAGAAGGAGAAACCAAGGTGTCAACAGAATAAGAAACAAAGGTCAAAACGAGATCCTAGCTGAAACAACCTACTCATGTTTTCCTAAGGTACTCTCATGGGACAAACGCAAAGGGGCTCAGAATAGAATTTTGTGACTTTGAAATTAACAGAAATGATGTAGAAAATTCTAACAGAGAGTTCATACAATGGTCTTTATTTATAATTTCTGTATATCCTATGAAGTTGCCACAGAAACCCTGTCATCTTGTACCACACCTCAATTCAGATATGACAGTAGGAGTGTGGGAGAGAGGGTGCAGTGTGCACAGGAGTCTTAATTAATCTCACGGTTGTCAGATGTAAAATAGAAATATTCTATGTCTAACCTCTGTTACTCTGATTCTCATCTGCCAAAGATCAACCTATCTTTCTAGAAATATCCAGGGACTGCCACCCGCATGAGTCAAGGAAAACAAAAGAGCTTGCAGATCATCTGCTCTTCCCATTTACAGCCTTCTTAGGTGGTCCTTGAAGCTTCCTGTCCTGGATGAGTGCTGCTTATCAGTGGGTTCCGATCCCTGCTTCAGTTCACCAGGGTACACGCACTGGTGCTAATATTGTAGCGGCTATTATAATCTCACATTGGCCACATCCACTTCTGCGAGGTCACCATGTCCTCTAGAATTTGCTGTTCCCTACGCTTAGTCACGTTTCATTCTATCTGACTCCCCAGAACCCACCCAGAAAATTTCACTGCGTTTTTTGTTTGGCTTTGAGAGAGTCTTCTCTGGTTGGTTTGGAAGATGTCACGAGTAAGCATCTTAAGTCCAGAAAGTATCTTGTTGGTACACAAGTGATTTTATTCGTTGCTTAATCTTGTTACGTCTGCTACTCCTTCTTTTGAGGCACTTTTTTTTATTTGAATGTGAGTGGGCTTCTGACAGACCCTCTTATCAGTTAAGCACACACATCAGCATAAACTGGCCTAGAATTTTTGTCTCACAAGCATGTGATACGCTATTGACTGTATGCAGCTTAAGATAGAATACACATAAACTGTTTGACTAGCACCTTATTTTTTTCTGTCAGTTCTCATGGTGTTGTACAAACAACAGACAGAAATCAGAGCAAAAACAAAAACTATCAGTAAGTATCCATAAGCCTTGCATATATATATATATATATATATATAGTTTTCTCCATAGACAAAAATATACACTCCTTTAGAGTTTTGTTTTATTTTGCTTTTTTTTTTCAAAAGCAAGTTGTGATGCTTTGAAAAATATATGTTTGAAGTCTACCAGATGTCATTCATGGAAAAGGGACATGAGGAGAACTTTACTTCTTGCTCTTGAGGCTATAACAGTAACACTATGTGTTCTAGGTCAATGCTTTGGGAATCTTCTTGCTTGCCGGCATGTCTACTAAGAGTGAATTCTGAACATTTGTGTCAATAAGCAGTAGGTCTTAAGGATCACACATTCTCAGATAAACTCTTGAGTAGGCATGTAGTCAGTGGAGATACAGGGATGTTGGTCACCAGCATCCCCAATATCCTTTGAAGCTAATTAAACCTTCCCCAATATACTCTCCAAAAAGAATCCTTCATATATATTTTCATTTCAGTGTTTGATCCCCATGAGAATAGTGGGTTCCGAGGGGGGTACACTGAGCTCTTAAAATATAGTTTTTAAATTGAAGGAATAGGGGATATATTAGGCTTTTTTACCCAGAAGGATTTCAGATTGTGTCTCCTATTGTTGCTGATATTTAAGATGCATGTGGGAAAAGATCGGGGTTTATGCAACTATGGCCTCTCTCCCAGACACTGAAGCCCTGCACAAAGTCAGTTATTAATGAGATTCTCCTCAGCAGTAAGCTGCACTGTCCATTCATATTTCTCTTCCACCTGCCCACACAATGGCGACTGTTTGTTCAGCCCGCATGTAACAAGGCTGTGTTTGTAAGTGAGGGTCCATTCACTGGCTGTCTATTTAGAAGCCTTGACAAAAAATCCCATGAATAGCTCCTCCATTCAAATTTATCTTTAATAACTGCTCCATTCAGTAGAGCTGGTAGTCAGGGGGAGGTACCTTGGGCTTGACTTCTTCCACTATGGAAGAAAAGAAAGCATTTCTAGAAAAGCTGTGACGTGCCATGTTTATTAAATAACAGGTTATCACAAAAAAAATGGATTTGGAAGAGAAATTATTTCAGATATAACTTTTTCCCACTTCACAGGCTATATAATACACCAGTATGTACCACTCCATATCTTGTTCTCTTTTTGAAGTGCTGTTTCTCTCTAGCTTAACATTGCTTATTCTCCTTCAACAAAAGTAGCTTCCTCACTTCCTAGTGATCTGTCTACTTACCCAGGGTTACTAGATTTTCTCTCAGACATGGGTAACATCTTGAATTTAATTTTTATTGTAGATTTTATTATCTTCAAACATTTGTTGTTTTATGATTCATTATTTGAGTGGTTGGGTGTACTACTGTGCATGTGCTAATATAAGAAGACCATTGTGTAGCATGTGCTCTCCTTCTGATATAATTAAGGATTCCGGGCTTTGGACTGAGATCACTAGGTATGTAGGGCATCTTATCTTACCCTAGACCCTCACCTTTTCAAAGTAAATTTAATAAGGAAAAGTGTCAAAGAATCCCTAAGAGTAGGAGAATGTCCTCAAACAAGAAATGTCATTCACTATCATTTTCAATAATGGTTAGCTGTTAAATAAAGATTAATTTCTAGGCTGATCTGACCCATATATTGCTGAATCCTCTCCACTCAGATTTGCACATAGTATGTGGTGTATACTCCAGTCACTGTTTGTCAGTATTTTCTTGAATTTCAAACACTGATGTTCCTTGAGAATTTTAACTCAAAGTCTGACATTCTAATAGTTATTTAGTGTTATTTACTATGAGCCCTCATAAAAGAGTTTTCCTAAAAGAAGAAGAAAATAAATACAACAAAACTTGATAAAGTGTCCCATCTTGCTTCGATAATTACATCTGCTTCAGAGAATACTAAATAATAACAAGCAGACAAAGTTATATCAGTTTTGTTGTTCCTTGAAAGTATCACTAATTATAGAAAAAGTAGAACTGTTCCTATTCATTAAAGACTAAATAACAAAGAACTCGGGTTAACAGAGACGAAAAGAACATTTGCTTTTATCTATGGAATCAAATATTTCCATACCAATGAAAAAGCTTTGAGGGAAAACCATGTGAATTTCTTGCCCAAGGCACAAAATTTAAAGAAGTGCCAAATAATTTTAGTCATTAAAAGAAATAGTATTTTAATGCAATATTTTAGAAACTCCATATTAAGACCAGAAATTTTATATTGAATGAGATAAAGATTGTTCCTATTGTTTTTCTTTGCCCCAGGGTACTCTTATGCCTTTGTATGACCTTGGTAGCTAATATTAAGAAAAAAGTTCTTTAAGAAAAGATTTTTATGCCAAGAGATAGGCTTGCCACTAATTCAACCATCTCACACTGGAGATTCTTCGATGCTTATCTTCTACTTGGAGTAGAATAGGGGGTGCTGTCAGGAGCTGATATGTCTCGATATCAAAAAAAAAAAGAAAATCTTAATTTAAGATAACATCTTTGAATGCCATATTCTACAGATCTCTTGGGGTTTTTGAAGATGCCCTATCCATCTCTTGTATTTAGATAAGCAAATATTGCTTGTCTCTTAAGAACTTGATTACTGGGTAGTTTAGAGAATATCTGTGATAGACTGTCATAGTAGCTAACAAAGTGACATGTTTGCATGACTAGGAGTTTGTTTTACTTAACTATCCTAGACAGTTTTACATGGTTGGTATCAAGAGGCCAGAGCTTCACATTTTATTTTTAAGTATCTCTAGGTATGATACCATTAGGAAGCGTTACCTTTAATTTTGTATCAATATACAAAGATCTATTCAATTGTGGTTAAATATACTCTTAATTATGTATCAATATACAAAGATCAATGCCTATGTAGCCCAATACAATCTTAATATTGTGTCCATATACAAGGGTCAATACCATTGTGGCCAACTATAATCTTAATTTTGTATCAATATACAAAGATCAATACCGATGTAATCCAATACAATCTTATTTTTGCACAATGAACAATGGTCAATACCACTTTAGCCAAATATACTACTAATTTTGTATCAATATACAAAGTGGCAAGCCTATCTCTTGGCATGAAAAAACCCCTTGCTCCAACTGCAGACAGACTGCTGTCCAAAAAGGACAAAACTTGGTAGCAGGGAAGTCGACAGCCTAGCTCTGCCAAGACAGGGTAGGTAAGTCCTTCATAATCCCTGCTCTACAACAAATGTCTGTCAGAGAAACAGGACCCAAAGGCTGAAGACTGATGCAGGAATGTATGGAGAGAAAATGGGAACTGTCCAGGCAGTCACTGGTATGTCATTTCTTAGTTTTGGAAGCTGCAGGCCCTGCACTTCCTATATAAGCAGATATATTTATCCCTCTCAGGTCTCTGAGGTGGTTGAAGAATAGACAGCTAGAGTCTCATAGTTAAATTTTGAGTTGTTTAGGAATCAAGAAGGTGTTATAGATCTAAGAAGATACTCTTAAAAGTGTGTTGCAAGTTAGTATGAATATTGAGTCAGATATAGACCTTTAAACTCATGGAGATGGTTAGATAGTAGAATGTTAAAATCAGGGGCCAAATATGTATAAACTGGACATTGGGAAGCTATACTGGGCCATTTAACTCTCATAAATGTGGCATATTTATATCTGTTGTTTTCTATAGTATTTACTGTTATAAGAGAAGGAACCATCTGTTGGACTGAAAGGGGAAACTTCTGGGGGGAAGAGGGTGGAAGGGCGGGATAGGAAGGGGGAATAGGGAGGGGTTTGTGACTGAGATGTAACTTGAAGAAAAAAAATAAAGTATTTATAAAAAAAATAAAAAGAAAAAAAAAAGAAAAGATTTTTAGAAAATTGTCCCTAAGTATTGTCTAGGGAGATGACTGAGGATTTGGGGATACTAGGAATGTCCAAATTTGACCAATCAATTGTATGTGTAGTGGACTATAGTAGCATTCTTCATTGTGAGCTTAAGACTTAGGTTCCAAACACAGAATGAGAGTCATTAGTGAGCAGCCTAGACACTTAGGGTTAGAAATTTGTATTAATTGAAGAATGGAGTAACATTGAAGCCATTTTTTCCTCATAAAGAAAAAAATTACGTAAGGATAATATTAGAATAAGTACAATTTTCACAGTCTAGTAAGAAGTTTGACTTTAAAACCAGATAGATACTTCTTTTATTGTTTTCATCTCTTTCGTGTAGCTGGCAATTTATCAGAATATTGTATCAACTTGTCCTTTTTCATGTTCATCAACTTACAACACAGAGGTTGTTGATTGATCCAAATATTTACTCTGTTTAATCCTTCCTTCTATGAAGTAGGAATAAAAAATTATGGAAGCTATATCTTCACTGAGAAGGCACTACCTAACTAAGTAACAGTCAAGCTGTGCTGCTTGAAGATTCTCCCTCCTGTCAATCTCAGTTTCCTCTTATTGTAACTGGTGGTATCATCTCCATCATTTCTCAGTGACAGATTTATTCTCCATTATATATTAATTTCTATTTGTTTATATTCCATCCTACTTTTACATAGTTTTGTGTTTTAGGTGACATTTTATTTCCATTATAACTCATAATTTACTGTATGCTTCTTTTTTAATTAAAATAAAAACTTAAATAATTTTCCAAGTCCCATTCCATTTCTTCTCTGAACTACTCCCATGTGCACTTCCCCTGGCTATCAAATTTAGTCATACACACTTTCTTATTTCATGTCATTCATGTTGTTATCTAAGTGAACCTTTCTAAGCCTTCCCCCCATATTCCCCAATCTCCTAGATTTAGCATAGGCTCCACACTCAGTGTCCTGGCCTAGTCTGGCTTTCCCTGTTTGTGCCACCCACAACTTTCAGGATCCACCCAAGACTCCATTGCCCACCCAGAATATATATGCCCTTTTCATCACATATCCACGGACTCGTCTCAGTCACCTCATCTACATCATATGCCAGAACCTATCATGGAGATTCTGCCTTATCCTACCCTCCATATATCCTGCCCCAACCCCTAAATATACCTCCAAACTCTAAGTTTAGACTAGGATACACATCCATGCCACCAGTCTAGACCTATAAATCCACCTGACTGTCTTCTATCTAAGCCATATTCAATATTTAGGCCCAATCTGACCTGAACATGCCATCCTCTGTCCTAGCTATTTGTGTCCATGTCAGACAAAGAAATGAACTGATAGGTCCACATTCACAAACCTCATTGCAAAAATACATATAATATGAAAAATCAAGGTCAGTATTTCATCACCATAAAGTCCTCCAGTACTACAAAAATGTCCCGCCAATGAGAATTACCTAAGTGAACCCCAGAACACGAGTGAAACAATAGCAAATACCAAAAATAAAAACAAACAATAAAAAACCAAGCATATATTTCGTCTAAAAATTCATGTAATCTAAAGAAGACACAAAAAAAACCAGTTGAATGGAACATAGAGAATGTTAGAGAGATGGCTCAGTGGTTAAGAGAATAAATGCCTGGTTATGCTACCCAAAAAATCTTCAAACATAAGGCATAAATAACAAAGACAACCCAGGATTTGAAAACCAAATTTAATAAATATATAAAAATGTTGAAATAAGTCAAGCTGAAGATGGAATTTAAAAACCCATTAGTACAACTAGGAAACTCTAGAAAAAGCCTTACACATAGAATTAATCACCAATGATAGAATTTCAGAACTCAAAAATAAAGAACATAACTAGACCAAACAACCAAAGAACATAAAAAATAAAATATAAAGAAATGGAAAGTTAGTATGTGGGAAACAATGTGAATAACAAATCTTCTAAATGGAGGAAAAAAATGAGTATATCTAACTACAATCATCTAATGTCATTCTTCATGTGGCAGGGAATTCTGGCCTTGTCCAGTATCAAGCTGGAAGTGCATGCTCCTCCACCAGAAGGTCAGGGCTTCTCTGGGCATAAAAGGGTGCTCTGGGCATAAAAGGGTGGAACATGGGACAGGATCCATCCAACGCCACAGGATACCTTGGAGAGGTGGGAGAAAGAATTTTTTCCACTACTGGCAAGTGTTACAACTCTCATAGATAAGTAAGTAGGAGAGTTTGGGTAGCCCTATCACTCTCTGTCATGAAGGGATAGGTTATTGCTCTTTTAGCTATGGTGCCAGTGCTGGAGTGGGCAGCTTCAAGGAGCTGGAAGCTCATGGACTAGGCCAAGTGACTTTGGGGTTCTGACTTGGCTCAGGCTGATCTAGTGGCTTTTTCAGAGAAAGCCAGCAATCAGCTCCTGTCATAGGTGAGCACTACGGGTAGTGGTGTGGGTACAGGAGAAACAGGAGCTTTGGAGGCAGTGGTGAGGAGACTGGCAGCGGTGATGTAGATGTGAGCACAGCTAGGCACCAATGGTGGTGGTGGTGCTGTATGTACTCAGAGATGAGCCCTGGATGCCAACAGTAAGAAACCTGGCTAGGCAGCAGAAGCAAGGCAGGAGCCTTTTCCCCAGGAAAGCCTAGTTAGGCAGGGATGTCCAGCGATAAGTTCTTCATGAGGTGAAAAGCCCTTCCTTCTCATGCCTAAAATAAAGAACCATGAGGCATTATAAACCTTGAACAGTGTGTGTGGGGTTTTGGAGGTAACTATGTTTGATTTGCTGGGTATGATCCTATCATAAGAAAGGAAACACAGTACCTAATTATTCTATGGGCAGTAGGGGTGAGGGAAGTACTACAGGTCTGGTTAGACACATGGACAAATGTCATTGGCTTAAAGTCAAAGCACCAAGAGATCTCCTTAGCATGGTGAAGTACCTCCAGGAATCCCCAGGTGATCACTGGGTGGGGTTCCTATCAGGGAAGGGTTGGGCCTGTAATTCCCTGAGGGCTACATGACACTCCTTACAGGATATAGAGTTTCATTTCTCCAAGTCCTGAAGAAGACGGTACCCTGCTGAAAAAGGGAGTCCATCATTTAGCACTGAGCTGAGGGGCTTTCCAGTAGTGCCAGACTTCAACCTTACAACAGGAGAAATTCCCCATAATCTTTTTTTTTTTTAAGAAGATGTCAAGAACATATACTGTACAAAAGACATACCCCTCAACAAATAGTGCTGCTATTGTCAGGTGACTAATATAAATGTATGTATATATATTTTGTGTTATATATAGTATATATTATTATATATTGTTATATACTATGTGTTTGTGAGTGTGTGTATGCTTATTTTAATTTTTTTGTTGTTTTTTTCGAGACAAGATTTCTCTGTATAACAGCTCTGGCTGTCCTGGACTCACTTTGTAGACCAGGCTGGCCTTGAACTCACAGAGATCCACCTGCCTCTGCCTCCCAAGTGCTGGGATTAAAGGCAGGCACCACCACCACCTGGCACTTATTTTAATATTTAACTTTGAGAAGACCAGTCATTTTTACTAGTTTCCAAATTCTGAATTAAATGTTCAAAATTGATACTCTTTAAGTAAATTGTGTTTGAATTTGATTTTGTTGTTTTCTAAACACAATTGTGATCTGTATATTGTGCTACAATATGTGATAAAGGTTAATTTTTCCTATGTTGTTATAGTAGCAAGCCAGTATATTCTAATATAGTCTTCTATAGTTCAACAAAAGCAAATGGTGGGCTAGAGAGATGACTCTGATGATAAGACCACTTATGCAAAGATTAGGAATGGGATTTTAAACCACATAAAAATGTCAAGTCTAGCTGTTTCTTCCTTTAACCCTAGTATTTGAGAGGGACAGATACATGAGGATCCTGATAACTCTCTATCAAGCCAGTCTATCTGAAATTGTGAGCTTCTGGTACAGTGAGAGGTCCTGTCTCATGGTAATAAGGCAGACAGTGATAAGAGAAAACACATAGCTCTTTTCTCTATGAACACACACACACTAATGTGTATGTACCACACACACACACATACACACATATCACAACATACACACATGAAGAAATGCTGGTACTGAAATAATCATGTAAAACAACTGTAGAAAGATGAGTAATACAAATTGGACAATCTAAATAAGCTCAATGTCAAGACAGCACCAATTGGTGGACTGGTTGTTTATTGTTCTTGCCTTGCAAATTTCCTCTATGTTTAAAACCTACCAGCACATTTATTTCAGGGACACCAATGTAAATGTTTTTATTTTCTCTGAAAAATGGATGAGATGAGAGCCATACTCAAGCTTTGTGTGAGCCCAGAGAATTTCCCTAGGCCTAGGCATGTAATCTTCTAGTTTCCATAAAATCTGATATCCTGCAAGCCTACACCTTGAAGGCCTCAGCTTCCAGCCTCTGTCTGCTAACCTAGGCCTAGAATGTTTCCACCTCCAAGAATGGGCTGAATAAGCTCATCCTTTCCAGTACTTTCTGAACTCTGACTGGTTCAACTCAGCTGTTCTGGCTCAAAACTCCTTTCTAAACTGGCTGATTCAAACTGGCTTCTCTTGGCTTTTCACTGAATTGCTCTGCTTGGAAAAACTGCCTCTGAACTCCATAAACTGGACTCTACTCACTGCAGGAACTCAGCTGCACTCAATTGAACTGCCTCAAATTCTTTCTGTCTCTACACTGCTCTTATGTAGCCTCTCTTTTCCTGTTAGTTCTCGAGAGAGTTGGGTATATACTATCTCTGATCTCTGACTCTTTCTACACTTCCTTCTACAAGTGATAAGCACCCATTTCATTGTGGAGCAGAGTCATGGCTGGCCACTGGAATTTGAAGCAACAGTGTATTGTCAGCATGTTTAGTGCCCCAGTGAAACTAATGATTCCAGTAAGTGGAGGTCATTTAAAAACATTTCTAATATGTTCTTTTAATATCCAAACAAGTTTTTAAAATTTAAATTATTTACATTCACTTTTTAAATCTTCCATGTTGTTCTAGAACAAAATGCAAATCTCTCTCTCCTGCTGTCAATTTCTGATGCAGAAACTAAATTCTGTCTGAACTGTACATGTATCATTTATATAAATGTTAAGGAGGAAAAAATTCATTGATAAGTTTCCATAAATTCACAGAAATTTGTAAGATATAGAATGACAGATAGGCCTTGAACTAATGGCTTTTAAGAGATTCTGCTGGAAACTGATGGTTTTGGGAGGGATGTTGAGAGGTATAGAAATGTCAAGAAGAAGGAAGAACTCTCTTCTTCACCTGCCATTGATGAACTGTGACTAAGAAGAGGAGAGAACCAAAATAGGATGAACCCAAAAGCAGGTCACCAAGACTTGGTTACATTTGAATGGATTAAGCAGGAGATTTTCTTGACAGAGTCCAGGGACAAGACAATATCTCTGAACTAAAAGAACTTTTTTTTTTTAATAATCCTGTAAGACAGTCCTAAGTTTCATAGAGAAAAACAAAACAAAAAAAAAAGAAAAAAAAAAACAAATGGGTTCTCATTTTCCAAGTACTTAGTAAGAGAAATCATCTCTAATCCATAGAGGAAAGGAAAATTATTATGAACTTAAATAAATGAGTCAGTGTTTTAGGGAAGATTTCAATCCTAAGTCTTGGGCAAGTTGAACCATTAAGTTTTATGTTGCATATTTCTGATGAAGTACTCCAGTAAAAATAGTACCTCCCAAATGCTAACCTGCAATTACAATATTTAAAACTAAATATAACAAAATTAAAAGTGTTAGAAAATGGATTTGCTGCTGACTGTTCAAGTTCTAAGCATTGAATTCAAATACATCATGTCATAACTCCCACTGTTGTTTATTTTACCCTTGCTAATCAAGATTTTTTTCCCAGCCCCATTATTTCATCATCAAACCTTTGAATCACCTTTCCATTAAGGCTACTCCAGTGGTCATGTCCTGCTCATTGTGTCCCTGAAAATCATCCCATTTCCAGAGAAGCTGAAGGTAGTGCTGAGTTATCCACATTGTCAGATTCATCCCTTAAGAACAACAGCATGAACATATTTCTGGTGGATAATTGCTATTAGTTTCAGTTGAAGGCATTTGTAACTTAAGCAGAGGCATATGTTTCTCAAAGAGCAGTATGTCTGGTTTATTCCAGACCTAGATAATCAAAATATTAAAAAATAATTCATCAAGAAAGCAAATAACAAATATTGGTTAAGATGCCAAAACAAGAAGCATATCCTCATACATTGTTGGAGAGAATTTAAATTTGTCCAGCTATTATGGGGATCTACATGGAGCTTACACCGAAACTGAAAACTGCACTATCACATGACCAACTACTCCACTCAAAATTATGTATTTGAAGTGGCCTGTTAGCATATCACAGAGATATTGCTTATCCATGTTTACTGCTGCACATTTTATAATTGTCATTATGTCAGAAAATCCTACATATGAATGAACAAATAAATGGATAAAGAAAGAGTGACTTAAATACACAGTGATATTTTATTCAGATATTCTAAAGCATGAAATGTCATTTGAAAGAAATTCGATAGAACACATGAGTGTCACGTTAACTAAAAGGAGACAGACACAGAATGGAAAAATGGCAAAAATCATGTTTTCTCTCATATTTTGTAGAATATATATGTGTGTGTGTGTGTGTGTGTGTGTGTGTGTGTGTGTGTGTGTGTGT
>CAJQZJ010000753.1:3956278-3979251 GCA_907164525.1 Lophiomys imhausi | reverse complement strand
TGTGTGTGTGTGTGTGTGTGTGTGTGTGTGTGTGTGTGTGTGTGTGTGTGTGTATGCTATATATGCTGAATGAAAGTAGGAAGTAGTGAGCTTTTTGGAACAATTGGGGCTAATTTAGTTGAGAGGATGTAAAGATAACAGAGATAACTGGGATGAATATGAGTATCATACATAATAAACATGAATTGAGGAGCAGTGGAAGAGTGAGCAGAGGGAGGGTAGCTAGGAGGAGATGGAACAGGGAAAAGGGGGTAAATTTGTCTTATTTTAACCAAAAACATATGTTTTTTAAATGCCCTTATGAAGATAGTCATTTTTGTAAAGTGAATATATTCCATTAAAAAGCTAATCTACTGATAAGGTAGTCATACTTGATATTCTCTCCATTCACCCTCTATTTTTGAATTTCAGGATATATGACAATAAATATACTTGTCAGTCTGTATGCCAACCATTGCATTTTAAAGATACCAATTTATAATTGGTCTTTAAATGATTCACTTGTAAATTTTGCTTCATATTTATGGGGGTATATCAAAATATACTTTTATTGCTACCATTATCAAGAAATATATCCTATTTATACAGAAAATATTTTCTATTTTTTCTGGAAATGTGGGGTTTATCATTCACAATAAATTTAGTAAGCATACTACAAATATATTTCAGCATAATTTCCAATTTTTATTAAAATCTTTTCTTATTTCAAACTATATTATATAACAATTTCATTCAATATCAGTTTGAGTCTCCTTTGTTGTAATCATTCCTTGATAACAAACTTTTTTTTCTTTCATGTCTGGCAAATATCAATATTCTATAATGTCTTCTAGAAACATAGTTAGAAGGAATAGATACAAACACATTTCGTGAGGACAGGATCACCTTAGTAGCTAGGCCAGAAAAAGACATCAAACAAAAAGAAAACTAAATATGTAATGGGTATTGATGTGAAAATCATCAATATAAAAATACCAAATTGATTCCAACCACACATCAAAAGGGGTATTTATCTTGAAGAAGTAGAATTTCTCCCTGGATGGTTAGTGCAGTTATTCATGAGTCAATGATATGTACACAACAACAACAACAAAATGACATAAAAATCAACACAATAATTTCAGCTGATGTGGAAAAAAACTTATTATATGAAGCCTCTTTTACTATGTCTTGATGTTTCCTTTAACTTTTTAAAAATAATTATTTTCAAGAATTTTATCCATGAGTATTTTATTTACATCTTTTCCACCTCTCTCTCCCTGACAACTCCTCCCTTACACTACTATCCTTTCTCAAATTATTGTCTTCTTCTTTGGTTATTGTTGCACACTCACAGAAACACACACACACACACACACACACACACACAAACACATTTGGCTGAGTCTACTTAATGATATTCATATGTGTATGTATTTACCGCTGACTATCTGATTAAAAAAAAAGAAAGACAACTTTAAGATTTTAGAAATAATAAAATGTCCCTCAATATTGTAAATCTGTTTATGGAAAACCAAGAGCTATTGTTATGATCAGAGGAAAACTGGAAATGTTTCCTGTAAAATGCAGTAGAGGAAGAGGCTGGCCATTTCTTTTCAGCATTTGGAACTTTACTAAACTATCATTGGCTCACTGAACACATCCATATTTCACTAAAATGACAAGCAGAAAAATATGCCAACCACAGCCTTGCTGTCTTAATATATTAAGTAAATTTCGTGGAAGTAGGCTTTTAGATTACGAGGGTGAACATAATTTGAGGTGGATTTTAAGAAATAAGAACAATTAATAAAAGTCTTGAGGGTTTTATTTCCTTTAATTTCTTGGCTGAAGTTCTCCCAAGAGAAAGCTCCTTTTGTTTTCACCCTACTTTTCTTTGGAAAATGTAAAAAGATAAATAAATAAGCAAAAATATAAACAAATGGCATAATTTCGCACCAGAGTTAACAGATGTATGTATGGCAAGCTAGATCACAGAACAATTCCCCATACATCTTTGAAAGCAGGAACAGGAAGTAACATCTTTGTTGTTCCTTACAAAATATAGGGAACATAGATCAGTTATTCATTTCCGTGCTCTCTTAGCTCTGTCTTTCTGTACCAAGTTCCAAAATACATGGTTGCAGAACTTTCAGTAGCTTTGGATTTGAGTTAACAATCCATTTTGCTTTAGAAAAGGATAAGTTATACTCCACCCACAAAATGAGAGAGTCCAAGACAGATTAAAGTACAAAGGCAGGTTTATTAGGAAACAGCACTTGGGAGGAGGCGCTCACTGGTCCAAAGGAACAAGGTCAGGGATGTCCTGATGGGGAGGAAGACAGAAGTGAGGAGGGAGAGAAACAGAGAAATAAATTCCACAGGCAGGGAAGGAGAAAATAGAGTGGGAGGGAGAGAAAGCGCAGAAAGAGAGAGAGAGGGAGGGACCAAAATGTCTGGATTGTATAGGAAAGAGCTTCTGGGGAAGGGAAAGAGCAGCCCCTGGGCTGCAAAGTTCAAGGTAGAGGGAGAGTTATGCAGGCCATGCCCTGTAGCAGGTAAGGACTGAAGGATGCTGGAAGGACCTGGAGGTCAGCTCCACTTTGGTAGGTTAATATGCACCTCAGTCACTTGTTCAGGGTCTGAATCCCAACGGGAAATACCTAGCAAAATCTAGGATCAGGTTTTGGAAGTGTAGCTGTTCCCAGGTCAGACACTTCTGAACAAGTTTCACCTTTCCTGCAAATTATTTGAGAAGGGCACAAAAAAAAAGATCACTGTACCCTGAGAAGAAATGTCTTAAGTGAAATGATTCAATCCAGTCAAGCAACATCTCTTCCTGTCAGAATCAGGTGAATGTAGTAGAGAAAATATGTCAGACATTATGGAAGTGCAGTTTGGAAAAGGTAAAACAGGCTGTAGCAGTATCATGCACCCAAGTAGCACATCATCATTAAAGAGGCAAAAGCTTCAGTCATGGGGAGGGCAATACCAGGGTTAAGGCTGTGCTCTAGGCCTCCACCAGCATTTGTTTTATTGGTTTTTGCCCTGAAAATATAATGTCGAAAATTGCTTTGCATATTCCTCTCTATTTTTTTATTTATAAACATTTCAAAATAGAGATTAAGCAATAAGCAGTTTTCTGAAAGAAAAGTATGCAAAGTAAAAGACCAACCAACTAACACAGCTATAATTGCAAATAAGCCCCTTTCCCACTTTAACTCACGCGAATAGGTTTTCTACATCTCTAAATACCAAGAAACACTTGTATGTTGTTTTTCTTATCATATTGTACAATCCATTAGTTTGGTTATAAAATTCTATTAAGCACTAAATTACTGGGGTTAATCATATAATACATGTTTTCCATTGCTATTGCTACTTATAACAATACCTCTACTAGTAACAAGCTATACAGAAATCAAAATATATAAAATTCCAACATTTGAATACTTGGTTAAATTTTCAATTATTTTTTATGGATCTAAAAAAATTAAAATTTTATTGAAAATAGATTTTTGTCTATGATAATACATCTCAACCACAACTTTCTCTTTCTCCTCTCCTCCCAGCTCCCCCCTACATCTCCCTTCTTTCCCAGATTTACTCCCCCTCTGTTTCCTCTTCAGAAAAGAGCAGGTCTCCAAGATACAACAGCCAAACAGGACAAAACAAGATACAATAAAACAAGAAAAAAAAAAACATTTCTTGCCTTTTCTTTTGTTTTCATGATGAATGACAGAGTGCCATATTACAGGAAGCTAACACTAATCACTTACGACTCATGCTTACAACCATGTCCGTATTATCAGCAATTAAATTATATATGTAATGTGTTTGTTTTTTATAGTCACCAATATTATAGAGAAAACTCAGTGTCATAGAAGGAATTGTTACCCTCATACCTTAGCTTGCTTAGAATTTCTAAGAAATATATTCTTTTAACTCATTGCTACATTTATGACTTAAAACATTTAACTTATGGGATGTGCATTATGACTCCATTACCCTTAGCCTGTTAGCTCCCTTTTCTTCACATAATTATTTTATTGAGATACATTATGAAAATTATAGAATCATAAACATCCCTGGATCCTTCTGCATTCCAAGAACAATTTTATTGGAATGTAAATCAAATAGAAAAATATAATATCTACACATTTTAGCCATTATAAAAGAGTCATGTGGTGTAGTTATTTTACCCTCTAGATAATTCATGTTTAATAAACCTTTCAAAAATCAAAAATATGTTACAATATAATAATGCAGTGTTACATTTTTAGGACAAATATTTTTTCCAACATTCAGTTATTTACTTATATTCCTAAATAATCTTTTCCTACTAAGGTTAGATTATTTTGTAAAGAGATGTATGCTGCTGGAGTCTAAACTGTCTAACCCAAAACACAATACAGTGAGCAAGCCAGAACCCCAACTGTCAAGTCACTCTCTGTGTGAAGGCCTTTTCTCACATTCTCTCATTCTGTTACATAGATCCTTGAAATATAGTCCCTATTATTTTACCAGAAGTGTGTTTTTATCTTTGAAGCATAATCAGGACAAACTCTGGTAAATGATGGTATGGGTGGTACATTGCTGTTTTAGAAATAAATGGATTTAGATGTCATGTGCATCCTTCTGAGTCTGGGTTAGCTCACTCAGGATGATCTAGCTCCATCCATTTGGCTGCAAATTGCATAATTTCCTTGCTTCTGATAGCTGAGTAGTACTCCATTGTGTAGATGTACCACAGTTTTTTAATCCATTCTTCAGTTGAGGGATGTCTGGATTGTTTCCAGTTTCTAGCTATTACAAATAAGGCTGCTATGAACATAGATGAGGCAACTTCCTTGTGATTCGGTGAGGAGTCATTTGGATGTATACCCAGAAGGGGTATGGCTGGGTCCCAAGACAGAGCTATTCCAAGTTTTCTAAGATATTGCCATACTGACCTCCATAGTGGTTGCACAAGCCTGCACTCCCACTAGCAATGGAGGAGAGTACCCCTTTCTCCACACCCTCACCAGCATGTGCTGTCATTTGAGCTTTTGATCTTAGCCATTCTGACAGGTGTGAGATGGAATCTTAGAGTCTTCTTTTTTTTTTTCAGTTGTAAGAAATTAGATTTTATTGCTTCTCCCGTTTGCCTTTTGAAAGAAAGGAACAGAGGAAGGACATGAGGAGACGGTTTAGTTCAGTGCCTGCCGCATAGGCATAAGGATCTGAGTTCATGTCTGCAGCATCCATGTAAAAAGTCAGGTGCCGTGAAGTTCATCTACAACCCTGGCACTGTGAAGGCTGAGACAGAAGGGTCCCTGCAGCTCTCTGGCTAGCAAGTCTTGCCCACCCGGTGGAGCTCTAAGTTCAGTTCCCAAAAAATAGGGTGGAAGAAGCGTGGATGAGGTTCGGCGTGGAGCCATCACAGGAAATAAATAACCATGGTGCTCAATGGCATTGATGGGATGATTTAACTTCAGAATCTGGACACAGGGATCAGCCAAGAGGCCTTCATTACATTTTCTCGTGTATTCAGTGGTGACGCTTAAAGAGGAAAGAAAAAAAATTTTTTTTGGGGGGGGACCCAAGAACATACAGCCCTGTTGAGTTTTTACAAGTTTCTCTGGGCTTCTCAGCTCTGCTAGAGGACTTCCCTCCTGTCCCCCACACGGCACCCTGTACTCTAGAGAACCTGTACCTTCTTTCTGATGGGAAGGGAGCTGGAAAATCTGGAGGAAGTGCCCCCAAGAAACGTGCTAGGAATTGGAGACCTCCAGGACTTTGTGCTAAAATCTGCAACCTTGCACAGCATGCCATTCTGCCCACCATTCATTCCACTCAACCTTCAAGCCATCCCTATCGTGAGAGTTGCTGTTGAAACAAAACATCAAGTAAAATGCCTCAGCTTGTGAAGGGAATAAAGCTGATAAACCAAACTGATCCCTGTGTCCAGATTTTAATTCAGGAAACAGGAGGATATGTATTGGTCACAGCCAGGGAGTTCCACCTTCAACGATGTTTGGATGACTTGAGAGAAAGCTTTGCTGAGATTCACATCAATGTATCTGAACCCATTATTCCATTCAGAGAAACAATCACAAAACCTCCCAAAGTTGACATGGTCAATGAAGAAATAGGCAGGCAGCAAAAAGTCGCTGTCATACACCAAGCAAAAGAAGAGCAAAGCTTATAAAAAATTGTGTTGGTATTTTGATAGGAATTGCATTGAATCTATATATTGCTTTTGGTAGGATGGCCATTTTTATTATTTTGATCCTACCTATCCATGAGCATGGGAGATCTTTCCATCTTCTAAAGGCCTCTTCCATTTCTTTCTTCAAGGGCTTGAAGTTCTTGTTGTACAGGTCCTTTACTTGCTTGGTTAGAGTTACCCCCATGTATGTTATGTTGTTTGTGGCTATTATGAAGGGGGTTGTTTCCCTTATTTCTTTCTCAGCCCATTTGTTTGTTGTATAAAGAAGGGCTTCTGATTTTTTTGAATTAATTGTTTTTTATCCAGCCACTTTGCTGAAGGTGTTTATCAGCTGTAAGAGTTCTTTGGTGGAATTTTTGGGGTCGCTTATGTATACTATCATATCATCTGCCAATAGGGATAATTTGACTTCTTCTTTCCGATGTTTATCCCCTTGATGTCCTTTAGTTGTCTTATTGCTCTAGCAAGAATTTCAAGTACTATATTGAAGAGATATGGTGAAAGTGGACATCCTTGTCTTGTCCCTGAGTTTAGAGGAAATGCTTCAAGTTTCTCACCATTTATTTTGATGTTGGCCACTGGCCTGCTGTATATTGCCTTTATTATTTCTAGGTATGGCCCTTGTATGCCCGTTCTCTCCAGAACCTTTAGCATGAAGGGGTGTTGGATTTTGTCAAATGCTTTTTCTGCATCTAGCAAGATTATCATGTGGTTTTTTTCTTTCATCTTGTTTATATGGTGAATGACGTTGATAGATTTTCGTATGTTGAACCATCCCTGCATCCCTGGGATGAAGCCTACTTGATCATGGTGTATGATACTTTTGTTCTTGAATTCGGTTTGCTAGTATTTTATTAAGTATTTTTGCATCTATGTTCATTAGGGAGATTGGTCTGAAGTTCTCTTCCTTGTTGGGTCTCTGTGTGGTTTAGGAATCAGGGTGATTGTGGCCTCATAGAATGAGTTTGGCAATGTTCTTTCAGATTCTATTTGGTGAAAGAGTTTGAAAAGTATTGGTTTTAGCTCCTCTTTGAAGGTCCGGTAGAATTCAATGCTAAAGAAAGAGCTATTCTCAATTTAATATGGAACAACAAAAAGCCCAGAATAGCTAAATCAATCCTGTACAATAAGAAAACATCTGGAGGTATTACCAGCCCAGATTTCAAGCTGTACTACAGAGCAAGAGTTGTAATAACAGCATGGTATTGGTATAGAAACAGAGCAGTAGATCAATGGAATCGAATTGAAGATCCAGAAATAGACCCACACACTTATGGCCACCTAATTTTTGACAAAGAAGCCAAAACGGCACAATGAAAGAAGGACAACATCTTCAACAAATGGTGCTGGTCCAACTGGATGTCCATTTGTAAAAGAATGAAGCTAGACCCATACTTATCACCTTGTACAAAACTTAAGTCCAAGTGGATCAAAGACCTTAACATAAGGCCGGTACACTAAATCTACTGGAAGAAAAAGTGTGAGAAACCCTCGAACTAATTGGCACAGGTGACAACTTCCTCAACAGAACACTAACAGCTCAGGACTTGAGATCAACAATCAATAAATGGGACCTCATGAAACTGAAAAGCTTCTGTAAGGCAAAGGACACTGTCATTCGAACAAAACAGCAGCCTACAGACTGGGAGAAAATCTTCACCAACCCCACATCTGACAGAGGGCTAATATCCAAAATCTACAAAGAACTCAAGAAATTAAATGCCAAGAAATCAAATAATCCAATCAAAAAATGGGGGACAGAGCTAAATAGAGAATTCACAAAGGAGGAATCCCTAATGGCTGAGAGACACTTGAAGAAATGCTCAACATCCTTAATCATCAGAGAAATGCAACTCAAGACGACTCTGAGATGCCATCTCACACCTGTCAGAATGGCTAGGATCAAAAACACAAATGACAGCACATGCTGTCGAGGGTGTGGAGAAAGGGGTACCTTACTCCATTGCTGGTGGGAACGCAGGCTTGTGAGGCTTGTGCAACCACTATGGAGGTCAGTCTGGTGATACCTTACAAAACTTGGAATAGCTCTGCCTCAGGACCCAGCCATACCACTTCTGGGTATACACTCAAATGCCTCTTCACGGAATCATAAGGAAGTTTCCTCATCTATGTTTATAGCAGCCTTATTTGTAATAGCTAGAAACTAGAAACAACACAGATGTCCCTCAATCCAAGAATGGGTTAAAAAACTGTGGTACATCTACACAATGGAATATTACTCAGCTATCAGAAACAATGAAATTATGCAATTTGCAGCCAAATGGATGGAACTAGAAAAGCTCATCCTGAGTGAACTAACCCAGACTCAGAAGGACACATATGGCATCTATTCACTTATAGTAGGATTTTAGCTATATAGTAGAAGGTATCAATACTACAACTAACACACCAAAGGGAACTTGGACATAGACTTCTTATTTTTAATTTTTATTTTTTGTTTATTTTTTATATATTAGTTATATTTTTTCTATTTTTTAGTCTTTTTATATATTGTATGTTTATTGATTTGTTTGTTTATTAGTTCTCTCTCCCAGGCAACGAGACACTTTTCACTGATGGTACTGCTTCATAGATCCCCAATGAATGGAGAGGCTCTTGGCCCTCAAAAGACCTCTCAACTGAGATGAGGGACTGTTATGTAAGGACACCCCACCCCAGAGAAATGGGATGGAAGGGTTAGGAGGTAAAGAAAAAAAATGAAATGTGATGTTTCGGCCTTTTACTACTAACTGTCATGAACTGTCTAGGATAATTAAGAAATGCAAACTAATGGTTATGCAAACCAGTCATTCTGTTAGGTACTATGACAGCCTATTATAGTTACTTGTTAAGCTAATCAGAAATAATCCCAGTAAGAGACAAGCAACATCTGCTTACCCTAATATAAGAGATAGATAGGGCCTCTTCAAAGACCTCAAGAGATCTGCAGAACATGGCATTCAAAGATGTTTTCATAACTTTAGATTTTTTTATATCAAGACATATCAACTCCTGACAGCACCCCCTATTCTCCTCCAAGTAGAAGATGAGCATCGAAGAATCTCCAGTGGGAGATGATTGAATTAGTCGCAAACCTATCTCTTGGTAGGAAAAGCCCCTTGCTCCAACTGTAGACAGAATGCTGTCCAAAAAGGACAAAACCTGGAAGCAGGTAAGTCAACAGCCTAGCTCTGCCAAGACAGGGTAGCTAAGTCCTTCATAACCCCTGCTCTACAATCAATGTCTGTCAGAGAAGCGGGGCCAAATGACTGAAGCGCGATGCTGTAATGTTTGGAGAGAAAATGGGAACTGTCCAGGCAGCCACTGGTATGTCATTTCTTAGTTTGGGAAGCTGCAGACCCTGTACTTCCTATAAAATCAGATGGTCTCTGAGGTGATTGAAGAACAGATAGATAAAGTCTCATAATTAAATTTTGAGTTGTTTAGGAGTCAAGAGAGTGTTATACATCTAAGAAGATACTTTTAAAATTGTGTTGCAATTAGTATGAATGTTGAGTCAGATATAGAACTTTAAACTCATGGAGATGTTTAGATAGTAGAATGTTAAAGTCAGGTAACAAATATATATGGACTGGTCATTGGGAATGTACGTTAAGCCATATAACCCTCATAACTGTGGCCTAATTACCTCTGTTGTACTGTATTGTATTTATTATTATAAGAAAAAGAGCCATTTGTTGGACTGAAAGGAGAAACTGTAGGGGGAAATAAGATATACCTTAAACTTAAAAGAAAAAAAAGGGAGGAGGATGGGGGGTTGAGGGTGGGAGGGTGGGACTGGAGGGGGAATAGGGAGGGGACTGCGATTGAGATGTATCTTGAAGAAATAGAAAATAAAGGAAAAAAATAAAGTATAAAAAAAAGAAAAAAAAAAGAAGAAGAACAAAACAAAATCCCAGAGGGAGTCCACATGGACCCAGATGGGCTGCTCACCATACTGACGCCCAGTAAACTGGCCACACTCAGCATCTATGCCATACTGATTCTTCTTGAGTTGCATTTCTCTGATGATTAAGGATGCTGAGCATTTCTTCAAGTGTCTCTAGGCTTTTATGAATTCCTCCTTTGTGAATTCTCTGTTTAGGTCTTTTTCCCATATTTTAATTGGATTATTTGGTTTACTGGCATTTAATTTCTTGAGTTCTTTGTAAATTTTGGATCTGTCAGATAAGGGGTTGGTGAAGATTTTTTTTTTTTTCCAAATCTGTAGGCTGCCGTTTTGTTCGAATGACAGTATCTTTTGCCTTACGGAAGCTTTTCAGTTTCATGAAGTCCCATTTATTGATTGTTGGTCTTAGGTCCTGAGCTTTGGTGTTCTGTTCAGGAAGTTGTCACCTGTGCCAATGATTTCGAGGGTTTTTTTCCACTTTCTCTTCTAGTAGATTTAGTGTGACTGGGCTTATGTTAGGTCCTTGATCCACTTGGACTTAATTTTAGCTATATAGTACAGGATATCTATACTACAACCAATGCACCAAAGGGAACATGAACATAGACTTTTTTGTTTGTTTATTTGTTTTCTCTCCCTGTCATTGAGACACTTTTCCCTGGTGGTACTGCCTTGAAGGCCTCCAGTGTATGAGGAGTCTCTTGGCCCTCATATGATTGCTGAACTGGGGCAGGGGACTGTTCTGTAGGGACACTCCACTCCAGGGGAGTGGGATGGAAGGGTTAGGAGGTAGAGGGTGGGAGGGCCGGATGGAAAGAATGAAAAGAGGGCACTGTGATGGAGATGTAACCTGAAGCAATAAACAAATTAATTAAAAAATAAAAAAAGAAATAAATGGATTTGTTGTTAACATACTTCTGGAGCTAAGAACCACACTGTATAACCTATATAGGATGGCCTGAATTTTTATCTTTTAATCCACTTTGGTGATTTCTGCTATTGAAGTTTCTGTGTTTCTTCTACATATTGAAAACATCAGGAAACTCTACTGAAGCCAGCAACACTTATTGGCTCTTTCATGAGATCAAAAATAAGCGTTTATAAATTTGTATATCTTTGCACATATCTATTGTTTTAATTTAAAATAGTTTAATTTAAAATGAAGTTTAAAAGATTGAAAAATTAATGAATTCTCATTGTAAAAATGTCTGTGCTATTAAGTTTTAAGTGGTTAAATGTGAAAGTCACTCCTCAGTTTCCCCTATTAGAATAATAAAAGTTAATACTAACTCTTCTATCTACTTCTTTCTAAATTTTCATGTAAATAAATTTTTTAAGAAAGGTAGTATAGCACTGACCTGATTTTCAATTCCTAGCATACTACACAGGATTATTTTCTATTAAAATAACAAATGTATAGAACTAAAATTATTTAAATTGCTGTTATAAATGTGTTCGAGTACTTGCCTAATATGTCCAAGGCCCTGGATTTGATCTCTAGCACCACAAACACAAACACAAAACAAAACAAAACTGAGAAACAAAATATAGATGAGAGGAATAGAAACATATGCTTTTGTTGTATAATTAATAATGTGTATTTTATAGTAATATCTAAAACTTGTTATATATTATTTTTCTGTAAAATAGATTTATAACATTTCCAAAGGGGCTAAATATTTCTATATGATTTTGTACATGCTCTCTGCTTGATATATGTATATATACATGTGTGTGTATTATTTGCTACATCTTCTATTGCTGAATATCCATGTTGTTTTTGTCATTTCAACAATGCTTGCACATAAAAGTTCATTCATAGTTTACTGATTATAATGTTCTCTGAAAACTGTTTGTACTTGCTGATTTAAAATATAAAATTTGTAAACATTTGATGAAGTTTTACTCACTGGAATGTTTTAAAGTGATTCTACTAGTAAATATTTCACAAAAGTACCTGTTTATGAAGAGATGACCTTCTAACTTTGTTGAAGCCTAGAAGCAAAGTTGAGATGGCAACCATGGATAACTGGCAATGCATTTCTCTACCATATTTAAGTTATGTGGTTACAAATGTTCCATTGCCATTATTCTAGTTAACTTATTTGTGAAAACATCTTGATCTGTCTTTTATGAACATGTAATCTGCTATACTACATATAATTTATGTTATATTTACATATATACACATACCTATATATATACATATATATAGTAGGGTATATAAAATAGGATTATTGTGACCCTGTTGCATCTTCTTTGTTATTAGTTTACATTACCTCAAGACAAACTGAGGTATCTTATAATAACAATGTCCAAATCTCAAGCACTTGAAACACTAGGTTTTGGCCTTTCAAAATTCTCCTGGAATGCCTGTAGCTATGTTCTGCTCCATATTCATTGACTCTTGAATCTGTACTACAGAAGCAGCCTTTATATTTAAAAATATGGTTAGGTGCTGGAGAGAAAGGATGCCAGTGGTACCATGATTACTCTGACCTTTCACTTTGACTCACCACACAGGTCTTCCTCAAAGGCCATTAGGCAATGCAAGTCAGATAGTCATTCATCTCCTGGAAAGCTATGTAGTCAACCCTGTTAGCAACATAGCAGGAAAGCTCAAGTACTTCCTCAGGAGCAGCAACAACGATGATAGATCAGAATGAAATCTATTTTTTTTCTGCCACAACAAGGCTTCTTGAAGTAGAAAACATCTTTGTTGGGATCTTATGTTATTTCTATTCATGTCTATTTACTCTGAACACTCCCATGACATTGCTGTAGAGATAAGGATCAACATGAATAATAATTCTATGACAGGAAATCTCTACATACTCACTATTGTGAGCTTGTAAACCATTGGCTTGCCCTCATAGTCTTTACTTCCCACCCTTATTGCCTTTTCATTTCATCATCACAATGCAAGAGTGGCATGTGAGGCAAAGTTCTAAGTTCTGAAATCTCCATTTCTAGGTGTGTTCAGAAATATATTTTACTTTAGAAAAATATAGGGAGAAACTTTTCCATTCTTTTTAATTTTACATACTTTTATGCATGCTGACTAGAAATATTTTTTACACAAAACATATTCTTACAGGTTATTTCCTTTCTTTAATAAAGGAAGTTCACTATATTTATGTGTTTTGTGTGTATATGTGCATGGGTACATGCAGAGTATTAAGTTGCCAGAGTGCCATGTAGAGGTCAGAGAACATCTTGTAGGGCTCAGTTCTCACCTCCTACATTGTGGGTTTCAGGGATTTAAGTCAGGTTGTGATTTTTGGCAGTAACTTCCTTTGCCCACTGTGCAATCTTATCAGCTTATTATTTCCTTTCTTATTATCAATATCAGCTCAACACAAAATGTTTCTCTATCTGAGAGTGTACTTAATTTCAGAGCACTTGATTAACATCTGAATTAAGTTCAATGCCAAATACCTAAAAAACAAACAAGAAACACAATAAACAAGTAAAATTTTTCTTTATGTAAGAATGCAAGAATGATGGATCTGATAGTTTAGATATCTCTTGTAATGCAGAGATGACTCTCAAAGGAGAGAAACATAAAGAATTTTCTGTATCATAAGAGGGAAACCAGCAACTGACATGTCGTAGAAATATTTGAGGTCAGATGTCCTTTGTGTGATTGCAAAGTTACAACTCGATTTATTATCCTTGTTCTTCACAAAAACATACAATTACAATCACTGGCATCAGTCCTATTTCATATTCCATTCTTTTTCTTAGGTGTTGAATAAAATTCTTGTGCATATCTTGAATACTGGAAAATGTTATGTTAAATTCCATTCTCAAATTTCTCTTGTCTTGAAGTTTTATCAGTATGCGTTCTTTTCTCTTGCAAGTGGCCATGCCTTGAGAAAGTAAATTTATTTGAATTTTAGTTCTAATTCTATGAATGATGATTGGTGTGAGAGTGTACTCTATTTCCAACTTTAAAATATTAAAATGTTAGTTTTTTACAAATTCCTACACCACTTGTTATTTAAAATCACAGGATAATTTGTTATAGGATAGAACTGGCCCATATTTTGCCCAGACCACAAGAATACAGAGTTCATAAGCTTCAGTGTAGGATCCCTGGACAGTTAGGTCAAAGGTCAAAGATTCTTTCCTTTTCAGTGTGTTATATGCAGGACTTTGTACATGTTAAGCAATCTGTAACCTAGGACTAGGGACATTGAAGGATGAGTATATCTACAGTAAAGAAGATTCATTCAGGGGTTATATATAATGTGAAAGAATGAGTGAATACATTTTGAAATATCTCTTTAGTCCCATAATGTAGATCACTATAAACAATCCAATTGCACCAAATTTATGGCTTTACAGTATATGAAATGTATCTCATATATTTGAAATATCTCTGGTCTTGAAATATCACTTAGTTTGGGATACTCATGAGTTTGCCTACATGTAAAGAATAAGTTCATTGATCTTCATGGTTCTGTAGTAAAAATAAGTGAACATTTCATATATCCAGGGATAATGTTTTAATATAGCAAAATTTTATATGTAGTCTATCCACTGATATATTTCTGAATATTTATCAGTCTATTTCTTATTCCTCTTTGCCTCTTCTAATTTCTTGATACTTCATCCTGGTAATAAAAATGTGACTGCATTTTTCACTACATCTATTCCTCAACTATTTCTTTTCCTTATACTGTAAATATAATCCCAGGCCAATGAGGTGGGTTGGTAGATGAGGATACTGACTGTGTAAACCATGAAACACAAGTTCTACCCTTGGAGCACAAGAAAAACCAAGGCTGTACAACCTCAACTCTACAGAGATGTCCTCTGACTTCCTTGAATAACGTTCCAGGTGCATGCCCCACTGCATATATATATATATATATACACCCCACACACACAAAAACAGAAAATTAAAATATCAGTAAAAGTTTTGAAGCTTGTATTTCATTACTAATTTATCCATTCATTTAATTTTATCTGAAGGTGCCTTGTTGTTCATGTGGGTATACATTTGTATGCATCTATGTGGGAATATCCATGAATGCACATGTTGAAGGCAATGGTGAGCCATGGATGTTCTTCTTCAATTGTGTCCACCTTATCTTTGAGTATTTGTCAGTAGTCTATAGCTCACCAATGAGTCAGTCCTACACCAGGAACTAGCCACCTTCTCCTCCGCAGTCATGTGTGCCCGCCACTGCACACACCCTTTTTATGTGGGATCTGGGAATGGAACTCCAGTCCTTATGGTTGATCAGTAAACAGTTGCCTAGTAGACTTTACCCCACACTCATTTTATCCTCTAAAAGAAGAATTTCTTCACTCTTTTGTTGAAGTTTCTAAAACATCCTCTAGAGTCTCCTTCTCTATTTAGGTACTGCAGTCTGAACCAATCTATAGAGTATGTGTGGAAAGTACATACACCATGGCCACATGACTGAATTAGTCTGCACTGTGGAAAAGTAGCTATGGCACATTTTTAACTTATCCTTTTGAAACTAGATAACTCAAAATTGCTTTATTATGAGATTTAAATCTATGAATAAATGAATATGAAATTATTCGCTCACAGATGATTTATTGTTTTATTTTCCGACATATCTAATATTTAACCACCTTTCTTACCCAGTCCTAGGCTTTGGTAGCCTGTATTTCTCCCTATTGTCCTAATTTCCCTCTTGAACTCCCCGAGTTCTGTGGTGCACTCAAGCAGCTGTCCCGCCAAAGAGAAGTCGGACACACACACTAGATTCTTCAAATTGCAATATTTTCTCAAAGTTCTGGAAGGTGAAGTTTCAATATCAAACTTATGTCAGGATTGGTTTCTGAAAGTGGTTGTGTTCTGAACATCTTGATAGCAATTTTTGGCTGTGAGCTGTGTCAACATGCAGCCGTCTCTGAATTTTTATGCTAAGTCTGTGCTCTTAAGTAGCATCAGTTATATTAGATTAAGGCCCCATTCTATTACCTCCTTTGCTTAAATCCCTAAAAGCTCCATTTCAAAACACAGTCACATCTGCTCATGTATGTCAGTGTAGGAATATTAAATACATACAATTTGAGTCATAGAAACGTTCCTCACAATTTTTAATATAAACAGCTTCTATCAGAGATGGGATTAATTTATCTTGATTATTTTGAAAATAGGAAATAAATTAGCACAAAGTCTATAACTTAAGTTTTTTTTGTTTTCACTTGTAGTAATTACATGTATAGTGATGACTCAGAGTACTGACCTCATATCAATTTAAAGATTTCAGACGGAGCCAGTGAGATACTTCATCAGGCAATGTGCTTGCAGTGTAAGCCTAACAACTCTAATTCTATATGTGGAACCCAAATAAAAAAGCTAGGTATAGTTGATGCACATCTGTAATCCCATAGGAGATAGGAGAATAGCTCAAATAATCCAGAAGCTTGCTGTCCAGCCAGACTAGTAGACCGCACCACAGAAACAAGAGGAACAATGAAAAAGCTGATTCCTAAATTTGCCTTTGGCTTCTGTGCACATGCCTTGGCACATCATATACACCCACAAATTACAAAAAACAAAGGAAATAAAGCAATATTCAAAATTCCATCAAAATATCAGGCAATTGTTAAAAAAATGGAGGAACAAAAATATGATTTCATCAGTTATCTTATAAATGATTATAATCAATTTAAAAACCACTTATATTTTATATATCAGTATTTGTTGTGTAAAACAAAATCCAGATAGTTGTAGATATCTAAAATTCTACTTAGATATTCAAGAAGTTAGATGATATCGTGTTGTGAAAAGGAAGAGTCCCAAAGAGATCTCTCTATTTTTATATCTCCATGTTACAGAGTGCTGCTTTTCTTCTCATATTTTTTCTCCTGTCCTGGGTTCTGGTTGGACTTAAGTATTCTATACTTTCTAAAACACACAACACACTAAATGACAGTGTTATTAAGAATTGGTTTTCAACTTACACATGCTTAAATTCCTTTTCTTTGGAATGCAGTCAAACATCAAGATTTGAACTGAAAATTCTCTGCTTTGTTGAGTGAATGATTATAACAATGAATAAAATCTAACATAGACTGAAAATGTCCCTGCTTATCGAGAGGGCTGAAGAAGACAGCAGAGGCTGTGCCAGAGCAGAGGCTGGGGTATGAATCCTTCAATGTGTCTAATGAAGTGTGATGTCATGAAAGTTGCTGGCAATTAGCCATGTGTGTAACAGGATGACCCTCACGGTGCTTGTCTTCTCACAAGTCCCAGTGAACAGCAGCATAGGGGAAAGGTGAAGAGCAGAATTGTCACTCACCTGCTTTGGGAAGACACACATAATTATTGCAGGAATGAGCTGCTGAACATTTGAATGAATAGCCAGAGGGGAACCCTTGAAACCCAGAATGTTCATGACTTTGATATCGTCTTTCCTCACGAGCTACCTATAAAGCACCCTTCATGGAACAGTTCCCACAGTGACAGCAACCTCTTCCTTTTACCATTTATGATGATTTTATCATTATACAGGTAATCTCTATACATATAGTAAGCATGGGAAAAAAACAGAGATGAAAAATCCTTCTCATTAAAGACATTCATTGCTGATGGTATGGCAAATTTTCTGCCAGTTTTTACACACAATTTTATCACTAACAGTTGTAATCATACAATGTGTACAATTTTATCAGAATTCTCATTTACATTTGAGCAATTTTCATGTTAGAACAACTACAATAATCATAGCTAAATTTCTCATTGGTTATTCTGTTCCCTGAAATGCCCTGGGCTCATTATAAATGATGAAACACAATTACAGCAAACTGAAGGGTGGATGATATGCCTAACTTTACAAGGGAAAAATTTAAAATACAGAGATGATAAAAAAAATTCCTGCCATTACATCATAGTAAAAGGCCCATACAATATTTAAAACCAACATTTTTTCAAAAATGTGCGCTTGCTTATCTTGACATTAGACTAAAGTCATCAAATATTTTCTATAAAACATTTGATATTAGGTGTCTGAGAATGTATGAGTCTTACGGGCTGTGTCATCAACATTCTAGTTCAACATGGCAGCTCACTGATTAATTTACCTGTAGGTAAATTAGGAAAGTATATGAGAGAGCATTTATGTTCCAATCAAACTTCATTTCTGGAAATTAAAATTTGTACTCAGTATAAATTTTGTGTGTCATGAAACAATATTCTTTTAATGCTATCTATAGAATTTAGAAATGAAGAGGGTGTTGTGACTCAAGAAGGCTGAAATAAACTATAGAGTTAGATTATTAGAGTTATGACTGCATGATTCACAACCTACAACATTTCCCAGTGGTGAATTACCACCCAACAAGATAAATGATGCCGTGATCCGGATTTTGTAAACTGAATTTCTACTGTTTTTTTTTTTTAATATTTCTTGTTATATTTGCAAGCCTGGTCAAACCAGAAGGAATTAGTAATTTCCTTATCCTTATTATTTTTTTGGAAAAGAACAATATACTAAAAAATGGATCAAATATTTTCCAGTTTCTATTGATCAAATAATCAAATTTGCATACATAAAATAATGGAAAACCAAACAATGATAAATTTGTAAAATAGAAGAGAGTTGTGTTTAGGTTGACATAAGCTGGTCTGTCTAGTCTGTTTCTTTCTTTATAATATATAAGAAAATTAAATCAAGAATTTTTCTAAAATATCTACTTGTCTTCACAGAGTTCTCTGTCTTCCTATGCTCAAAAATGATAAAAAAAGGAAGGATGAAAAATATGCAATTAATTTCATAGTGTTTTCAAAATTGGATAATGTCAAATGTTTTCCTCTTTGTTTGTTCTAGTTTGAGATATCCAAGAAGCCAGTTTTATGTATAAATTTTTACCTCCTTGGGTATTAGTGTTGTTAAAGATTTCTTTCATTTTTAATTATGTACATATGGGTTTTAGTGACATAGTAAATATATCAGGGAGAAGGCCAGAAAGTGCCAGATCCCTTGGAAATGCAGTAGAAGTTGTGAATCACCTGATATTGGTGTTGTGGCCTGAATCTGACTCATATTTATAGCCTTGTATGTTTCTCTTGAAACCCAGGTAAAATGGAAATGCAGTTGATCACCTCACACGTGGAGAATAGTGGGTCAAGCTATCTTCTTGTTTGGCTCCTCTTGAGGCTGAGGTTCAGAGTTTGAAGTCTGCAGCCTCACTGATTCTAAGATTCCTAATATATATTGGTCTCTAAATGAATTCTGTTAGGTTCTTGGTTACAGCTACTAAATTTAAAGAGATGTTAAGGTCAAGTGACCTGTTAAAACTGGGTGATACCACTATAGCTTTGACCTCAAAGATACACTAGGCCTCAGTAAATACTGTCTTTGCATGCACTCGGGTTGAACCAGATCCTGTTTCTTCTCTTTCAAAACTGGGACTGCAGAAGTATTAACAATGAAACAAGAGAATTGCAGTCAAAACTCAATTGAAGGGATTGCATTAAACTCAAGAGGGATTTGTCCCCTATCCCTTTGGATTTTTCAGCAATAAATTATTACATTAATGCAACCTGGATGGATGGCCTTTTTTATATCACCATAGGTTTCCAGATAGAAAACTCATTTCAGTAAAACCTCAATATAACTGACTTTCTATGCTTCAAAGCACATTTGAAATCTCATTCCCGTGGGTAGACTACATATTATACATAACTTCAAAAAAATTCCAAGAGGCAATGTTCTTGTTCAGTTAACATTTCAACCTGCAACTTTCCCATGTGCTTTCTTCTCTTAGGTCCATACATAATTTGAACCCAGTACATTATTCTATAAACTCCCCTATCTTTCTACTTACATAAACATCAGGCTTCTGAAAGTTTTCTGGGATAGAGTAAATTAGCTCCTGAATCTCTTCTTTGCCTTGTAAAGTATACTGAGTATTTATTTACATTTTAATATCTGAACCACATTGATTGAATATTATCCCTGTTTGTTCAACTGTGAGTATCATGGCAACAACCTAATTTGTTTTAGATTGACCACACAAGACTTTTCAGTAATTGAATAGAGCTCTTCACAATTCCAGTTGCTTTTCCTTTGCAGTGATAAAGTACACTAGCAGAAGCAGCTTATGGAAGAGAGGGTTTACTTTGCCTTTCTGTCCCAGAGATATAGAATCTATGGAGCTGGAGAAGCCATGGCAGGACCAGGAAAAGCAAGTGGCTAGAGCAGGAAGCAGGCTGTCCACATTGAATCCATACTCCAGAAGCAGAGAGTGAGCAGGAAGTGAGGGCATGCTATGAAACCCTGAAGTATGACCCAGTGAGTCACTTCCTCCAATGAGTCTTCACTTCCTCAAGGCTCTACAGCCTTCCTAGATAGCACCACTAGCTGGGTATCAAGTGTTGAAACATGAGCATATGGGAAAATTATCTAAGTTGTATTTACAGTGGATTAACCCAGAACCTTTAAACACTAGATGTACATATTGATAACTTCAGGTTGTCTTCAGAGTTGACACTGCTGTGCATGGATCTGAGTTCCACCACCTTAACCCATAAACTTGAAAACCTGCTCACAGATTCAGCTGTTAAACTGTTATCTGACATAATATGCCATTCTTTTTTTTTTCATTAAGTAACAAGCCAAGTGTATCATTTTGAAACTCATCTCCAGCCCTATTTGACTTTCTGCCCATTTCTTACGGAAGACTGAGCACCATGCAGTCTATTTCCAGAGCTGCCATGAATATTTATACATTGCCTGCATCTTTACAAATTAGAGAGCAGTAAGATGAATGAGAGTAGTGAATCAGAGAAGACACACAGTGTGATGCGGGCAGAAATTTACTATCTCAATTCTATTTAAAACCTGATGACTCAGAGAAGGAAGCAGTCCACATCCATTTCAGTAACTCCCTTAATGCTTTCCAGCATGGCATTTTGGATTTTAGCACTACTGGGGTGATTTGATTTATGCTCTGGATAAGTATTTTTCTGCATATATGTCTGTATGTATGTAAATGTGTATGAGAAAATATGTATTTAAGTGAGGTTATTTGTGAACAAAATGGATAGAAATAAATTTAGTAGGCTAATTGTTCATTATTTTCTGCAAGTCTCGTTTTGGGCGTTGGCTTGGTGATAGGGTTGTACCTATGACCTCTAATGAATAATTCTTAACTCTGACAAAATGCTATTTGTTTCTAAATTGATTTTTAATGTCTTCAGTTTGCATTTTCTCCACTTAGTTAGCTTTCCAACAATTATGCATTAGATTTTCCTGCCTTTCTATTTTTAGCATGCTCAAGATCAAAATATATTTTATAGGAGACAAGTGTCAAGATTCATTGTTGTAATATCACAACTTGACACCTCTGTACTGCAAGGGCACAGTGAGAACAATACTGTTCATAATTTTGTCTTAGTCTTAGATCATCTGGCAAATGTGAAACAATTTAAAACTGCATAGTATAGCAGACTGTAAAATAAAAATCCCATAATGTTCTTCAGTGCCTATATCAAAAGCACACTGGTGAATATGAAATATATAGTGTTGGTTGAACATGACCTGTGATTGACAATCATAATTGATACTTTTAATTTAGGAGTTTTGCTTAGGGACATAAAAACAAATAATGAACAAAGAGTCACAAATTAGTCTTATGGGTACATACCTTATTATTTATACAGTAATGGTAGAAAATACTGTATTTCTTTCCTGGATGTTGAATGTTTGATCAGTTCTATCAGTGTTTTCCCTCTATAGTCTAACAGCTAAGGGCTCATCTGATACATGCCTGTATCATACACCTTTGGTTCTATGTGTGATAAAATTAGACTTTCATAATGAGAATTTTGAGCCTTCCCATTCCTTCAGCAATTGTCTTTCTATTTGGTATGCATTCATTCAGGTCCATACTTGACACGAAACTCTACAGAAGGCATTGTGTTAGCTTGTGATATTTGGAGCAAACTGACTACCTAGTAATAAATTAGAAGAAAACACAATGTAAAATAGTACCTGAAAGCCATGCTAAGTGCTATGTTACTTATATGTCAGCAGAGAACATCAGAAAACACAGAAATAAGCCTGAGTCTCAGAGATCCAGGAGCAAAAATATCATATTTGTGAGGACAGTGTGTTCAAGTTCAAATCTGAAAAAGCTAAATGTGTGTTTGGGTAAGAGTAGAAGAAGTGATGGAAATAACATTGTTGTGACAACGATATTTTGTACATCAAAGAACTCTTTTCCTACAGGCATATTGAGCTCATTTTATGTTAGTAATTAAAGATATTTATTCCAGTTTTGATGTTCAAGCAGCCATCTGGTCAGCAAAGCACTGAGCCAAGTTACCCTATGGCTGGAAGTAAAATGGCACAGGTTTTCTGGAAGCAGAAGCTAAAGTTACCATTATGGTTCAAGGAATTTATTAAGGACATAGTCTCAGGGGAAGTGGACTGAGATAGGCAAATGAAATAAGAAAAAAAAAAGGACTTAAGTTAGAGAGAGAGTTCCACTAGTGTCTAGGCTTACCCATTGGAAGTCCTGGGGGTTTCATGCTCACCGCAGTAATGGAAGCAAAGCAGCTGGTCCCCTGCCTGTCCCAATTTTCAGAGTCTGTTCGTGTTTCCTGTACCTGTAATCTTTTAAAATTCCTTTCCAAAACCAAATAAACAGAAACAATAGAAAAGAACAAAGGTATGCAATGACTTTCTATTGCTTCTCCTCACCACAGCTTGTGTGAAGAGTTTGAGTAGATAGAGGAGTAACAATCTCCTCTCCAAAATGATTGCCGTTAACTGACAGGAAGTTTACATGGGATCCAAAGTCCTTGTAGTTCTGATAAGGTAAATCTTCCTCTTCTTCTTCTTCTTCTTCTTCTTCTTCTTCTTCTTCTTCTTCTTC
>CAJQZJ010000753.1:3943424-3956268 GCA_907164525.1 Lophiomys imhausi | reverse complement strand
TCTTCTTCTTCTTCTTCTTCTTCTTCTTCTTCTTCTTCTTCTTCTTCTTCTTCTTCTTCTTCTTCTTCTTCCTCTTCCTCTTCCTCCTCCTCCCCTCCTCCTCCTCCCCCTCCCCTCCTCCTCTTTCTCCTCCTCCTCCTCCTCCTCTTCTTCTTCTTCCTCTTCTTCTTTTTTACTCCAAGTGAGCATGAACTGTCAACATGACCTAGCTTACACTCATCAGAAAAGAGAATTATTGAATAAATCTCTCAGGTTAGTCTGTTAGCATGTCTGTGTTGGATTGTCTTCATTGGAATTTGATGTAGGAAAGCCCAGCTTTTTGTGGACATTTCCTTTTTCTGGACTAGTGTTCATAGGGAGTAAAAGGAAGCCTACTAAGCATGATCTTGAAAGCCAGCTAGAGAGGATTTAATAAGCACCATTCCTCATGGTTCCTGCCTCTTTTTTTTTTCTTATTTGTGGTCCAGTCCTGGATTATCTTCATCATGGATCTGGAAATGGAAGTCAAATAGTCCCTTTCCTCCTCTAAACAGCTTTGGTCAGAGTGTTTTGCTGCATCAACTGAAGGAAAGTAGAATATTCTCTTTCAGGATCTTTTACATCTCAGGAAACATTTAAGGGAATTATTTGGAAGTCCACATTATTAACCCTAAAAAGATAAAATAAAGTAGACACTAGTAGTCAAATGTCTAGTTCTCTGAAAACAATTCACATAATAGCAGATGGTAGAGGAAACACTGTATATCAGTTGCTAGAACTGGACTGCTATAGTGTTATCTCTGAAGGTATTTGGCTTTACCCTGAGTCAAATTCAGGAATCAGTATTTGGCTTTTACTATAGGCTTATTGTAATTAGTATTCTGTTGATGTGCTGACATTGTATATAAGTCGAATAGATAGCACAGATCATTGGACCCAGACAATGCTTGAATCATCTACACAATAATTTCTCTTGCTTTTTCCAGTTCTTCTGAAGTACTTCTGGCTTCACATTGCTCTGATGTTTACTACTGTGATGTTTATACCTTGTTTCTCATTTTCTTTTTCAATTCATTATATTGGAACCAAGAGTATGATCCAAGGTAACTTTCCATATTAAGATATTTATTTATTTATGTAGTTAGTTACTTATTGTGTGTGTGTGTGTGTGTGTGTGTGTGTACAAGTTAACATATATGTGCAAGTGTGCCATACATGTGTGTGTAGATGCATATGCATAACGAGATCAGAAGTTGATGTCAGGTGTCTTCCTCACATTCTTTTTTGAGAGAGCCTCTTTCCCTGAAACTGGATTTTAATTAAGCTATAGTTTTAAATCCTTGGATCCTGCTACTTTTGTCTTGTTAGCGCTATTGTTAAAGTTGTAGGCATCCTCACGTAGCTTTTACATGAGTGTTTGTGATGGAACTCTCAACTTCATGCTTTTTGAGTAACAACTTATCAACTGTGTTATTTCCCTACCCCTCAGAATTCTTAACATTATCTGTTTTATATATATATGTATATATATATATATACATATATATATATATATACATAACTTTTAGATTCCATCTTACACCTGTAGGAATGAATAAGATCAGTAACACAAATGAGAGTTCATGCTGGCCAGGATGTGGAATACAGCAAACATTCATCATTAGCTTGTTGTGAGTGCAAAATGATACAGCCACTATGGAAATAAAGAGTTGGGAATCAATCTATCTCAAGATCCAGCTATATCTGGTCCTACACCTGAAAGACCTTCATCTTACCAGAAAGACACTTAGAAGTTTCTGTGAAAGAAAAAGTCAGAAGTTTCTCAGAAAGCAAGGTATTCTTGCTTTTAAAACAATTTAAAGACAATACACTAAAATTAACCCCTGTATTTGGCCACTAGTCTGTCAATGGACAGTTAAGATAGACAGTTAGCAATATTTATGGGCTATAATTTGGAGGTTTTTGCTTGTTGTTTTTAGTAAAGAAGGAAATACTTCCATTTAGATAATTGGTATTTCCTGTTGTTGAATCACTGAGCTCCGATCTACACTTTCTTTCCCATACTTGGCATCTAGTCCTTCTTTGGACATGATCTCCTTCCAGGGAAGCCAGGTTCTGAACTTAAATTCCTCTACATGGGCCAATAATTTATTTGGTATCTAAGCAAACATTTTGTGATTATTTAAGTAATAGTCAAAGTGACATAAGGAAAGACAAAGATTGTGAGTTGATTGGCATAAGAAAAATGCATTTGAAACAAGAACACATGCCAGCAGCTTGTGGAGGAAATAAGATTACACACACTGGGCGTGACAATTAGTAGCATGCTGAATGGGTGTTAGCAGGAGAGTAAGGTCTCTGGGGGAATATTTGGCGATCATGAGGTGGTGGGAGTTCTCCCTTTTCATCTGCGTAGGTTAGAGGGCATAGGGATGGGAAGACTGGCACTGTTCATGCTAATCATACTAACGTTTTTGGAACCATGTTGAATTGAATTTTGAGATTCATAAGGTCTGTCTTTTAGCCTCACTGTGACATCTGTTAAATTTGGGCATCAGATGTGTTGTGTGAAGGATATTGTATTTCTTCATCCTTTTAGACACATAGATTGTCCTTGAACCATTTATATTTTCCATTCTTTTCAGCTTCTCACTTTGAAAATAGCATTTTATTATAGGTTGCAATACCTCTTGCTGATAAATCCACATGTATGTTTTCATAAAACTTATTCTGACATTTTTTAATAAGGGACAATGACTCATAACTTAGTGTGAAGACATACAGATTTTTTTTCCTCTATCAATATATTTATTTATAGATGGAATGGTGCCATACATGCCTTTTTGCTAATATTTTATAATAGTTCATTTATCACTTCTGATTTTGCAACAATGATTTTATCAGGGTTCAATGACAAATCTGATAGTGTAATTTCTATCTTTTATTAAAACAAATAGCATGGCCTCAGCATCATTGGTCTGTCCTTACACAACACATTATGTCTCACTTTGGGATAAAATTTTAATCATGGAACTGTGGGGTTAAATGGCATTTTAGTTTATGTGGACTTGGTATAATTTATATGTCTAATAAGTTTCTGAGAAAGCAGAGTAATTAATTTTAAAACAATACACTAAAATTTTCCCCTGTATCTTGTCACTCATTTGTCAAAGAGCAATTATGTTAGGCAGTTAGCAATTTTTATGAGCTATAATTTGGAGTTTTCTGTTTGTTGTTTTTAGTAAAGTGGAAAATACCTCTATTTAGGTAATTGGTACTTCTTGTTGTTGAATCACTGAACTACAGATATAGACTTTATTTCCCATATTTTGCATCTAGTTCTTCATCAAAACTTGCCAATCTGACTGTCCACACCCTCTACCACAATTCTGTTTCCAGTGTCCAGTTCTTTATCAGTAGACCAAAGAGATGGCTTTGCTGGCCTTCATATGTGGTGCTTGATCCTGTTTATTTCCTTTAAGCAGAGCAGTTTCATAAGAACATTTAAAATGACAGCCAAATTATGACACGGTGTCACTGAAAACCTCTCATTGGGTTGAAGAATATCTTCCAATACCTTCCATGTTTTAAGTTTGGCTATTGCTGCCTTCCCCTTGCTTCTGTCCTCTTCACTTGTTCCTCCCTACCGCTCAGTCCCTTCTCTGTTTCCTTGCATGCCAAGCATGGCACCATGTTAAAAATTTATATTTCCCATTACTGTAGCTATTGTCCTTCTTCTGGGTACTAGTAAGCCTGGACACCTGATTTTCACATTTCTCTTTCAATGTCTGGTGGCATATTATTATCATTGTATATCCTTTTAAACTGAATTATTTTACTTAAAAAAAGTTTAATGTATAATCTATATGCAAAAATGTTTTGCATGTTTAGTATACATACTTTGTTTAACTTCATGTGTTCCTATGCCTGTGGCTTCATTCCACAAAGTATGCATACATTTATAACATCTGAAATTATTATTGCATCCTGTTGTACTGATTTTATACATTCAATATTGTTTTGTGTGTACATGTATATTATGTGTTGAGTATGCATACCTTAATACTGATGTATAGGCCAGGGGATAACTTTCTGGAACTAGTTTCCTCTTTCCATATTTACAGGAGTTCTGAGAATCAAACTGTGGTCATGATGCTTATGCAGCAAGTGTTTTATCCATGAAGGCATCTCATTGTCCCTTATTCAGCATTCTTTTACAGAAAGAACACTCGACATGAAAACTGTCCTTTGAATGTCTTTTAAAGTAGATGTTCCATGATGTCACTGCAAGCATTCTTGTGTAACAGATCTCTAGAACTTATTTATCCTGTATAGCTGAGACTTGTGTATCCATTGTATAATAATTCTCTTTTCTTAGTATCAAACACTAATGGAATATATTGTTAGGGCCTTTGCTTCTTTGACTCTTATAAATGTTTTGTATAATTAGAATCATGTATTATTGATCCTTCATAAGTGGTATATTTCACCACACAATCATTGTCAGAGTCATAGATATTGTTACTTGCTTCTTTCCTTTGAGGCTGGATAACATCATATTGTATTGTTATAAATATGTACTCATTTTATATTCAGGTCATGAAAATATGAGTTAAACCAGCAGATAATATATGGAAAATTATTTTCAAATATTATTGGGTGTATGTGTTGTTTACAAGTGAATACATGTACCTACGAATGTATATGCATGTTTATATATGTATGTATATATAATATATATATGCATGTGATGTGTTTTATATG
The DNA here is from genome assembly GCA_907164525.1 of Lophiomys imhausi. Taxonomy (NCBI): domain Eukaryota; kingdom Metazoa; phylum Chordata; class Mammalia; order Rodentia; family Muridae; genus Lophiomys; species Lophiomys imhausi. The sequence continues at coordinate 3,951,525 of CAJQZJ010000753.1, read as the reverse complement.
TGTGTGCATTCATGTTTGTGTGAGTGTGTGCATGTGCCTGATCCAAGTATCATATTCTGAATGAGGAATAGTTAGGTACTTATTAAATTCCTTTGATGCAGATTGAATATACCCTTGGGAACTGAGTACTTTTGATTTCTACATCTAGGTTTTTAGTGATGACTTAAGAAACACATATCCCTAAAGTTATCAATTATAGTGTAACGGTACAAAAATCAGCTGGAATGGCAGGAGAGTCAATTTTTTTTCTTGAAGTACTAGAATTCAGGAAATAATCCATTTTTTTCTGAAAATAATGAATCATTTAAGACATCAGAAGTAGATGGAGAGAGAGAACTGGACAGGAACCTAACATAACTGCCATCTGAGAAGCTTTATCCAGCAGATAATGGAAACAGATGCAGAGAACCAGAGACAAACATTAAGCAAAACTCAGGGAGCCTTGTGGAAGAGTTAAGGGAAGGTTTGAGGAGGAGTCAGGAGGATAACACAAGAATATCTACATAGCCAATTAACTGGGACAGAAGGGTTCTCATAGAAACTGAACTAACAACTAAAGGACTTGCATGGACTGATTCTCAGGCCACTACACATATGAAGCTAATGAGCTACTTGATCCTCAAGTGGATCCCCTAACAATTGGAGTGGGGACTATCTTAGACTTGCCTCCCTCTCCACCCTGGTTTCTTAGCAAAGTGACCTTGTCTTGCCTTACTGGAAGAGGAGGCACATAGTCCTGATGCACTTTTATGTGCCAGAGTGTGTTGGTACCAGGTGGGAGTGGGTAGAAGGGAAGGAATGGGAGGAAGGAAGGGAGAGAGGTTTGAATTGGAATGTAAAATAAACAAATAAATAAAAATTTAAAAAATATTTAAAAATTAAAGAATATTAAACTTTAAATGTTCTTCTTTCTATACACCCTAAAGTAATTATGTGCATGTCTTTCTGTGTATCTGTCTATATCTCTGTCTCTCTGTTTCTCTATCTTTCTCTTCCTTTCTCTGTCCATATGTGTCCCCATTATTTTCCTTCCTTCCTTCCTGTTTCTGTGATGGCGTGTGTGTGTGTGTGTGTGTGTGTGTGTGTGTGTGTGTGAGAGAGAGAGAGAGAGAGAGAGAGAGAGAGAGAGAGAGAGAGAGAGAAGATGGCATGGTTTAAAGAGGCTATGCAAGTGTAATGCAATTCAAAGTTATAGAATATGATAGCTTTTTAACTAAGGTTGCAGAGTTAATGAAATACCTTATTCCATTTCCCACAAATGGAATATTTGACACAATTCTCCACTGTTTGTTCAAAAATTTATTACTTGGATACCTGAAAATCTTACTACAAGTTTCAAGTAAATTGGAATTCTACTCAGAAAGTGCTAAATATGACCCTGGATGAATCTGCACAGCAGCCAGAGGAGGTCTACGTCATGTCTTAGCCACCCACAATGCTAATTAAATATACCCATGTGAAAAGTGAACACCCTCCCCAGTTATTTTGAGCCAGCTTGTTGAAACACTGGTTGGATTCTTCTGCATCCTTGTATTTTTCCCACCTTAAATCCATAGGAACCTACAGAATTACCAAGGAGCAAAGGGAACCAATTTTCCTTTTGGAAACACCACAGAGAGAGTTTCAACTCCCAGTCAGCCTTTTATGCTCATTTTGATGTTGTCCACTCACATTTCTTTCTTTCTTTCTATTTTTCCTCTGTAGAGTGGAAGAACTTACTGCCTGGAGTCAAGTAGATCTAGACTGGGTTAAAACCTCACCTCACAGTTTTGTTTGTGTGATGTTAAGAACATCGTTTAAACTGTCTGCATCTGGTACAAGAGAAATGGTGGAGTCCATGAGGTTTAGAGAAAACATTAAATATTTTGATATATGAAGAACTTGTTATGGAAATTTAATATTTATCATTAAGTCTCTTCTCTCTGTTTTCTGATACACAATGGGTAATAGCATTGTTTCACTTAGTAAATTAAAGTTTCATTGATGACTCACTGTGCTATAGATGAGAAATGATCATAAGGAAACCAATCCCTGCTTTGGTGGTACATTCCTTATTTTTTAATCTTTTTAAAAAATTTTTTTATTTGTGTGTGTGTGTGTGTGTGTGTGTGTGTGTGTGAATTTCAATCATACACCCTGATCCCACTCATCTCCCACCTCTCCTTAGACCTGCACTTCTACCCTTGCAACCTTTCCCAACAGGAAAAAAAAAATCTCATTGTGGAATTTGTAGTGTGTCACAGAATACTCCCTGTTGTCCACACTTTTTATTTGCAAATGTTCATTATAATGACTCTTTGGTCTGGTATGAGGCCTCTGGCTTCTACAACTTCTACTTTAGAAGTCCCTCACTGGGTCTCCTCTCCGATATCCTGTTATTGCACTGTGTCTTGGAGATCCTGTGTTTTTGGATTTGTAGACTGGCCTCATAATGCCTCCAGCAGTTCATCCATGGGGTAGATGTTGGGGTGGACCAATTCAAAGCCCTGCTTCTAGCCCTGCAATTCCCACATCCAGGGCCAGTTCTACTATGCTACTCAGGTAAGATGTAGGGCCTCCTCTCTGGAGTGCTGCATCAGGTAAGAGACTGGGCCAGCCCACTTGCTCCCATGATCTCATCAGGACCAACTCTCCCACCTACTACCTGTGGCATGGGAAAAATAGAGTGGAGGGGATCTCTCCTTTGCCAATGTTACCACCAGCTCTCCTGGGCTCACATGGTTGGGGCTGGTTCACCTGCAATCCCCCACATGCAGGGCTAGCCCACACGCAGGGCTAGCTCTACTATGCTGCCAAGACAGAGTTCAGGAACTGTTCTCCTGAGTGCTGCACCATGTGAGGGACAGGTACAGCACTTATACTCTTGTGACCCCCATTAGGGCCAGATCTCCTCTCTGCCACTGGTGGTGAGGGCAAAAGTGAGGGGAAAGGATCTCTCACTTGTCAGCACCACCATAAAGCAGACAAAAGGCAGTGATGTCTCTCCCACACTCACATCCTCATGACCAGCTCACCCACAACGCTCAAATCCAGGTCCAAGTGTACTGTGCTGCACAGGCAAGGTGCACGGCCTGTTCTGAGTGCTACAACTGGTTAAGGACAGGGACAGTTCTCCTAATTTCATGACACCAGTGCTAGGTCTCCTACCTGCTATGGGTAATGAGGGATGAGGGAGTATCTTTCCTTAATCCATGCCAATACAGAGAGACAAGTGTTAGGGTCAGCTCTCCCAAGCTTGCATCATTGGGGTCAGTTTGCTCATGACTCTGGAAATTTGCAGGGCCTGCTCTCTCGAGTACTGCAGCTGGCTAGGGTCAGCTCTTCTGCTCTCATTCCTCTAGGGCCATTTCTCCCATGACACTCAGGTCGGGGGTAGCCCAGTTCCGCACAGTCCTCAGACAACAATGTATCCCTGGATGACATACCAGAGCAGGGATGTCCGCCTGGATTTTGGTGGTAAGGGACCTCTGCTGCTGCAGGGCTGTGTACCCAGATATGACTCATTTTGGCAGCAGGGGCCAGTATCCCACGATGGTGCTAAGTGGCATCACCGGCTACTCACATCAGGTGGTTCCTCTTCATCCTTAAGTCTCCAGTTCTGTCTCTCTTCATTGTGCCCATATCCTTCTGTTTCTTTGTCTTCCATTTCTTCACTACGTACTTACTCCTCTTAGTGGTGCCTCGGGGTCTCTGAGTGTCTGGGTTTGTCTCAGGAATGCCATGGCTTCCTTGTGCACTGCACATTATGGCACCTGGCAGGAGTCACCTCCAGTATGGTCTGACCCCCAGGCCTGCATGGCACCAGACGTGTTCATCTCAGGGTAGCTCCCTGTCCAGCATCCATGGTACCACTCTGGTAGTCGTCTTGGACTCGCTCCTTGCCCAGCTCTCCTGAGTGGCCATCTGCCTGAGGTCCGTGTTGCCAAGCAGAGTTCCTCTAGTTTCTGGCTTGCTTCCTGTCCTGGGAGCCCATCTGATGCTTGCCTGGTGCTGGACTGGTGGTGGTCTTAGGCTTGCTTTTTTCAAGGAATTTTAGGCTACTATTTATTGAGATGTTTATAAGTAAGAGCACTAAATATGGACATTCTGTCTCCTCTCTGCCACCTACTGATACATGTGACATAACAGCCATGTCTGCAATGCCTGTAGGGGTAGACATTCTACACTCTTAAAGAATCGAATGCAGATCTGAATGGAATGAGTATGAGGAATCAATACCAGTCAAGGAAATATGATAAAGGACACCTTCATAGTAGATGGGATATCTGAATTATAGCTGTGTGAGAGCTAGTCCATGAAAATCAAGAGGTAGCTGTGGTGAATTTTGGAGGAAAATAGTTGGAGAATTGACAGGACTATTGGAGTTTGCTTTTTTTTTTTGCAACAGAAAGAAGAAAGAAGAGGAGAAGACTGTGTGCAGAGTGGGGGTCAAAAATGATGATTGAATTTATGGACTTAGAGCTATAATAGAGATCAGTCCATTTGATATGGTCTGCAATGGACAGCCTCTTGGGTTGTTTGAATGGAAGGGTAATATAAAATACAGTGTGTGTGTGTGTGTGTGTGTGTGTGTGTGTGTGTGTGTGTGTGTGTGATTTTTATTTAATACTTTAGGTAAAGAATTGGAAAAATGGACTGTAATAGGACTAGAAATCAGAAGACTGATATGTTCTTTGTTGTTGGTAAAATGCAACTGTATTTGGAAGAATAGTCTCCCCTAAAATTACATGTCTTGCTTCTAATTATGTGTGTCTGTGGAGGTGATCTTATTTAGAATGTGGTCCTTTAAATGGAATTCAGTAAGAGAGCTCAGAATAAAATCATAGTTGTCGTTGATGAAACTCAAATCTAATTGATATAAGACAGGAGAGAAAGACATAACAGAGAGAGGTCAGGATGGTGGTTCTGTAAAGAAAGGGCACCAGGAAGTGCTAGACATCACTAAAATCTAATGGAGAGGAGCACCAATATGTCTTAAGAAGGAAACACCCTGCCAATGCATTGATTTCTGCCTCCACGAATAATGAGAGGAAATATATGTGGCACTTTTGAACTGTTAAAATGTTGTCATAACAAAACAAAGGAACTAATCCAGTGACAAAAAAGTCAGTTACAAAATGAAAAGCAGAATTCATCTTTGACAGCTGTGAAGAGATACATGAAGCCGAGAAGTCTGTGCTGCCTGAAAGCCACACTGGAAAATCACTTTCTTGTGAGATAATTTTGATTTCTCATAGTTTAACTAAAAATGTCCCCTATGGTGTAGGTAGGTCCCTTGAAGAACAGACCCCAAGAACAAATGCCTCCTTCAGCAAGTCCATGCTCACAATTATGCTCCATTAACAAGAGTCAAACACTGAGGATGTCTTTCTCACTTTTGTGACCTATTTATTTCGCATGCTCCCTTATAATTTGCTTACATTATAATATTACCAGCAGGAGTTGATAATGAAAATCCTTAAGTAGGGCACCTTCTTTAATATAACAAGCAATTTTCATTACCTGCAAAATTCTCACAGACAAGAAATAATTAGCAATGTACTATGTGGAAAGTGAAGTTCTCTGCATATAGGGTAAGAAGGAAGCTTTTGGATTGGGCAACTGTTTCCTTTTGTTATTTGCCAGATGGTGACAATATTAGTGAGTATTGAGTTTCTAATATATATATATATATATTACACCCTACACAATACCTTCTGTACATGTCACTTCTAATTATTGTAATTCTTAGAGGACAGATATTAATAATTATGTTTTAAAGAAGACACTGTGAAGGTTCAGAGAGTTCCAGTCAACCACTCACCAAATGTTTAATATTATATAAAGATAAGTTTATATATTCAGCCATCAGCTGTCCTTAATTACATTTTTTCTTATTTCTTTTCTTCTTCATTTTTCAATCACAACTCCCAAAATAATTTGGCAACAGACTTTTTTGATGGTTTCAGAGTTTATGTTTTATATTTGGATTGTAAAGTCAATACTTTGTCTTCGAGACTAATGTTGCAGACATACAGGAGCCTTTAAATGGGCCAGTATTATTATGTAACACAATGGCAGAATAGTGGGTATAAAACTGCTATTCTTCTTTATGGACTGATTTTCTCAGGAGAAATGAGCACTTTCTGAACTGCCAGACGCTGCCATTTCTCTCTGCCTTCTGTGTCCATGGCTTGAATTCCCACGATGGATGGACATGTCAGGGAAGGTCAAGAAAGATGAGGCAAATGATGGAAACAGGCTAAGAGCCCTATGCAGTCAATGCACTCATTTCTTAGGAGTAAATCTTTTTTTTCCAAGATATCTCGGGTCTTAAATTCTATGAGATACCCTACCATAGCAGCTTACCCTGCTAATCTAACTTCCAAGGATGTTTCCTTTAGATTAATATGGAGTAAACTTATGATTTATACACTGGTCATGATTGACTTAGTTCAGACCACACTAAGTAGAGAAAAGAGAAAGAGCTGTTTTGTAAAATGCTAAGTGTACTTTCCCAGTTATGAGTATTTTGTTTTCTATAATCTATGATTTTCCTATATGCCTGTAATTGCATCAAGACAATCATTAAAAAGCATTATATTATTTTGGTAAAATATAGATTACACCATTCTTATCAATACCAGGTACTAAGTCATTTGATTTTTCTAGAGTCAATAGGCATATGATTTATTGATCATAAGCCATATTATGAATTAGATATTATCATATTGGCATATATTGGATGCAGTTTGTGAACAAAATTGATTTATTACTAGTGACAGGAAATTACTAATGAAGAGAACATAATGTGAGACAAAGAACAATTTATTGAAAGTTCTGATATGTAGTGAATATTATATAAAGTAATGTGAAATATTTTAGAGTAGATAAGTATAACAAGGAAGCTACATTCATAACACCACAACAATATGGTTGCCTATATAGAACCAAAACAGTGCCAAACACCAATAGATGTGCTAATATGGAATGGCAATCTCCTAGATTTCTTCCTAGACGAGAGTTGTACTCCCAGGCAAAGAAATACAGGCAACTAATGACAACTCAGAGAGGCGGTATTTGTCTTCCTCATTGTTGAGACCCTAACTGGTTATCTAATATAATGTAGCTATAAAATAATTTACACACAAGTTACAATAAATGGACTCATGAGGTTGTATTTATACATTTATGCATGAAGATGACAATAGTAACCCCAAAAAGCGGCCATGGATTTGAGAGAGGCTAACGTGTGATGGGGGAGGATAAAGGGAAGGTATATCAGAAGGATTCAAAGGAGGAAAGGGAAGTGGAAATTTTGATAATTATATTTTAAATAAATATAAAAAAACATATCACTGGAAAAATGAAACTAATTTGAACTAATGTAAGACAAAAATATATGATAGATTGATGATACACATAAGTAAATATATGACTGATAATGATTGATGGCTAACTAGCTGATAAATGATAGACAGACAGATAATACATGATGGATCAATAGGTAGATTGATCAATCGATTGATAGATGTTGGGGTTGATCTGGAATGTCTATGTATTCAAATCTTATTTTTTTTCCTCCCTGAGATCTGATTGCTGTGTTATCAGCAGATTCACACGTACATCGGCCGTTGTTGTGCAAACACTTCTTCTCAATTAAAAACTATTGGTTAAATAAAATTGACTGTAGGCAATTACTGGAGAGATAGAGGTAGGCAGGTCTTGAGTTGCCTGGTTGGAGAGCAGAGAGAGTACCACAAGAGAGGAGATAAGGGGCAATGGAGGACAAGACAGAAAAGAGGATACTCCATGAGGAATCAGCAATATGCGCCTGAAAGAATTGTTCCCAACGGGATCAGACTTCTAGTCCAGGAATAATCCAGAAAGATTCAAACAGCAAGTATTTTGGGCACATAGCTGGGTAAGTAACCAGTCCAGCTGTAAGAAAATAGGTTAAGGGTAACTTCCCAGTAACTTGTGTAAGTCAAATAAAATCACTGTAGTCTGGTTTCATTCATTTGTAAGCTAGACAGGGATAAGTTTATTCACTACCATTTTGCAAATATATAGATGATAGATAGATAGATAGATAGATAGATAGATAGATAGATAGATAGAT